>PVJI01003404.1:48550-125130 GCA_004026765.1 Micronycteris hirsuta
GTAATGTAATTATGATGTGTCTTGGTGTGTTCCTCTTTGGGTCCAACTTCTTTGGGACTCTCTGAGCTTCCTGGACTTCCTGAAAGTCTATTTCCTTCACCAGCTTCGGGAAATTCTCCATCATTATGTGTTCAAATAAGTTTTCAATTCCTTGGATTTCTTCTTCTCCTTCTGGCAGCCCTATGATCCGTATGTTGGGCCGTTAGATGTCCTGGAGGTTTCTGAGCCCTTCCTCCGTTTTTTGAATTCTTGTTTCTTCATTCTTTTCTGGTTGGATGTGTTTTTCTTTCTGCTGGTCCACTCTGTTGATTTGAGTCCCAGTTTCCTTCTTAACCCTATTGGTTCCTGCAGATCTCTCCTCATTTGTTCAAGCAATTTCGATAATTTTTCGTCGAATTCTGTGAGCATCCTGATTACTAGGGTTTTGAACTGTGCATCTGATAGGTTGTCTATCTCTTGGTCGGTTAGTTGTGGTGCTTTGATCTGTTCCTTTCTTTGGGCCATTTTTTTTCCCTCAGTGAGCCTGTTACTGTAAGGAAGGCGGAGCCTTGGGGTTCACCAGTTCGCCGCGGGGTCGCCAAGTGCTCTCCCTCCACCCTGCTCCTCCCAGCTCACCAGACTGGATGAATGTATCCTCTTTAATTCCTTGGTTGTTGGATTTCCTCTCAATTCGATTTTCTGTCAGATCTGACTGTTTCTGTTTAGATAAATTTCTGTTTTTTTCCTTGTTTGGCTGTGCAAGGAGGCGCGGCGCGTTCACCTATGCCGCCATCTTGTCGGAAGCCCCAAAGCCAGAGTCTTTAGAATAATCTACAAGCCGTTACACTTCCATTGCATCTCTGCTACTACTCTGAATCTCTACTACTCTTTCCCCCGCCCTCACTGGCCTCAGAGCCTTGCTATTCCCTTGCCTGGGTGGTTTTCCCCCATAATCCACTTGGCTTACTCCTTCACTTCCTTAGGTTTTTGAGTCTACTGTTATCAGCACAGACCTGCCTTGACTGCCACACTAGTTTTTTAAACATTTTATATTGAAAATTTTCAAACATACACATATGTACATAGTAATATACACTTGAAACCCATGTGACCCTATTAACCAATGTCACCTCAATGAATTTAATAAAAAACAAAAAATATGCATAAATTTGAAGGGAACATAACCATCATACTAACATTATTTCTAGCAAAATTAGTAATTCTTGCCCTGGCTGGGGTGGCTTAATGGGTTGAGCGCTGGCCTGTGAACTGAAAGGATTTCCTGTCAGGGTACATGCCTGGGTTGCATGTGAGAGGCAACCGGTAGATGTTTCTCTCACACATTGATATTTCTTTCCCTCTCTTTCTCCTTCCCTTCCCCTCTCTAAAAAATAAAGTCATTTTTAAAAAATAGTAATTTTTTAATATTATCCCATAATGTTAAAATGGCCCCAGTGGTCTCCAAAATTACTTTTTTTAAAAAAGATTTTATTTATTTTTGGAGAAAGGGAGGGAGAAACATCAGTTTGTGGCTGCCTCTCGTGTGTCCCCAGCTGGGGACCTGGCCCACAACCCAGGCATGTGCCCTGACTGAGAATCAAGCCAGTGACCCTTTGGTTTGCAGGCTGGCGCTCAGTCCCCTGAGCCACACCAGCCAGGGCCAAAATTACTTTTTACAATTGTTTTTTTCAGGCCAATATCCAGATGTGGCCTACGTGTTACAGTTGGTTGATAGGATCATGTAAATTACATTTGCAGCCTTGCCCTCCTTTCCCAGCACTCAGACCTCTACTTCTCTGCCTTGTTTTTCTCTATAACATGTGTTGCATTCTAACATAATGACATATTTCCTTTGTTTTTTTAAAAAGGTAACCTGTTTACCCCAGGAAAATGTCAGATTCTTGAAGGCCAGGATGTTTTTATCTGTATTGTTTTCTTCTTTTTTCCCCAAGCCTAGCACACAGTAGATGCTTAAAAAATTATTAGTTGAATGAGTGAATGGATGAATATGGGTGCTTTACCTGGACATTTCAGTTCCACTCAAGGGACATAGGCTCTGGAGAATATGAGATTAAATGTGAATTTCTGCTGCTATATACTGGAGGCTGTAGCACTTTGTGGCTAAGCAGAGACTTCGCAAGCAGTCCCCTTAGGTTTAAATTCTGATTGTCATTTTCTATCTTTATATGTCTGAATGAGTCATTTCTGTTCCTCGATTTCCTCATTGATAACTGGTACTTAACTCACAGGGTTGTTAGGAGGCTTAAATCTGTGAGTACATGTTAAGCCTGGCATGTAGTGTTACATGTAAGTATTAATTTTCATGGTATGAGCATGAGACCATGCTAAATATGGTTCTCATGTTTAAAGACAGTGTTTTTTATGTAATACGCAAATCACTTTAATTTAATAGCAATGACTTTCTGCAACCCTAGAGAGAAAACTTTAGGTTGAACTCTTAAGAAGTTAGTTGCCTTTAGAAACTTTCAAGGATAATTCTGTCATATGGCATTAGAAATCAAATTTTAAAATTAAATCCTTGTGTATCGTGAACTTTATCATACTCTTTTTATTTTTCCCTCTCTACCCATCCCAAAAATGAACATTCAATTTTATGCCCAATATTTTACTCTAAACATAACAAGGTCTGTCCAGAAAGTTTCCAGCTATGTAATATGAAAAATTGAGGCATTTATTGAAGAAGGTACAAGATACATTGCACATAGGACAATGACACCTCAGTCCCCTTCAAAGTAGGCACGTTGGAACCTCAAAGTTTTCCCAGTCGCCATCAGCTGCCCTATTATATTTTCCTGAATCTCATCGATGGTCTGAAATCTCTATCCTTTAGTTTTGGGAAAGGCCAGAAGTCACGGGGCACCAAATCTGGCCTGTAGGGGGGCTGAGTTACGTGGGTGATTTCATGTTTTCCCAAAACACTCCGCACGAGACATGATGCATAAGCAAGCACATTGTCATGAAGAAACTGCCAATCACCAGTTGCCCATAGCTGTGGCTTTCTGAATCATCCAAATAGTTTCCACAGAGGAACATTCAAGCTTAACACAAAATTTGATGCAGAGTTGTTGCTCTGACTCACTCAGTTATTTTGAATGCGATGGCCACATAGTACACATGCTCACTCATTGGCATCTACCACCCCACTGACTAGTACAGGGAAGTTGTGATTGTTCACATGTGTGCATTCCGGTCCACTCTTCTTGGCTGCCAGGTTACATTGATGTTTCAAAAACCATTCTTGTGCCCAGCTGGTGTAGCTCAGTGGATTGAGCGCAGGCTGGGAACCAAAAGGTCCCAGTTCGATTCCCAGTTAGGGCACATGCCTGGGTTGCAGGCCAGGTCCCCAGTGAGGGCCATGTGAGAGGCAACCATACATTGCTCTTTCTCCCTCCCTTCTCCTCTCTCTAAAAATAAATAAATAAAATCTTTTTAAAAAAAAATTCTTGTTATGTTAATAATGGCTGAACTTTTTCCGGACAACCCTTGAATTTCTTTAGAGATCTTTCAGGTTCTTAACAGTTTCATCTCTGAGTAATTTCAAGATTCTGTCATTCTTAATTCCATCTATGCATTTCTAAAAGACTGATATAACTCTTACTTAGATTCTGGCCACTCAGAGCCTTTGCTGATGTTGGTTGCGATTTGCTCATCACTCTTTACTTTTGATTCCCTCTTTGCACAGCTTTTGTTTTATCTCTCAATGCAAACGAATTTCTCCAATTTGAAAACACGGCCACCAAGAGTTGTCCACTATTCCCTGCTTCCTAATTACTCTGCTCTAATCGTCTTACTTTAAACAGTCCCTTGAATTTGTATAGGGCTTTATAAAACACTTGTTTACATTGTTTCCCATAGTTTTCAAAATAGACTTAATATATTCATATCTCAATTTTGCTGATAAAAAACTTTATCCAGAGGACTTGTGGTCAAGGTGGAGGCATAGGTAAACATGCTTCACCTCCTTGCTCAACCACAGAATTACAACTAGACCTCAAAACAAATAACGCCCACAGCTGTCAGAAAGTTGAGCTATGTGGAAGACCAACAACCGAGGATGTAAAGAAACCACATTTGTCCAAATGGGTAGGAGTGGCAGAGACAGAGTGTGACATAGAGAGGCAGAATGGGTGGTCCCACATTCACATGTGGTGGATAAAAATTGGGAGGGATACGTTGGGAGTCAGCAGTTACAGCCCCAGACTAGACCACATAGTCCAGGGTTCCAACACTGGGAAGATAAATCCCCATAACTTCTGGCTATAAAACTAGTGGGGGTTGAGGCTGCGGAAGAAACTGCCAGATATGCAGGAGACTCTTCTTAAAGGGCCCACATGGACGGAAGATGTACAAAAACATCAGTGGGATTTAGCACCAGGACAACAGCTGGCAGGGCACCAGTCACATATGGGGAGTAAAAGAAGTGACTGGAAACAGGGCGAGTGCCAGGCAAATCAGAAGCCAGGCAGCTGTGTTGTCCCCTCTCTGAGGCCTGTCCACCCTGACGATTACCTGAGGCTCCACCGCGTACAATTTATAGGCGCTTTTTCTACAGTAGGCCACACTACTAAGATGGAGTCAAAGCAGCTCTACCTAATACACAGAAACAAACTCAGGGAGGCTGCCAAATTGAGGAGACAAAGAAATATGGCCCAAATGAGAACAGAGCAAAACCTCAGCAAAAGAACTAAACAAAACAGAGATAACCAACCTATCAGGATGCTCAAAGAACTTATTGAGTATGGCAACCGCATAAAAAAGACCCAGGAAGAAATAAAGTTTACATGAAGTGAAATGAAAATCTACAGGGAACCAACAGTGGAGGGGATGAAGCAGATATTCAAATCAACAATTTGGAACATAGGAAGAAACAAGCATTCAACCAGAACAGCAAGAAGAAAAAACAATTTAAAAAAAACAAAGATACTATAAGGAGCCTCCAGGACATCTCCAAATGTACCAACATCCAATCGTAGGTATGCCAGAAGGAGAAGAGGAAGAGCAAAAAATTGAAAATATACTGGAAAAAGTGAGAATATGTTCCTAATTTGGTGAAGGAAATAGGCATACATATAAGTTCAGGAAGCACAGAGAGCCTCAAACAGATTGGACCCAAAGAGGACCATGCTGAGACACATCATCATTAAAATGCCAAAGCTTAAAGAAAAACAGAGAATCTCGAAAGCAGCAAGAGAAAAGCAGGGAGTTACCTACAAAGGAGTTCCCATAAGACTGTCAGCAGATTTTTCAAAAAAAACTTTGCAGGCAAGAAGTATTCAAAGGGATGAAAAGCAGAGACCTACAGCCTGGATTACTCTGTCCAGCAAAGCTTTCGTTCAGAATGGAAGGGCAGATAAGTGCTTCCCAGACAAGGTCAAGTTTAAGGAGTTTATCATTACCAAGCCATTATTGCATGAAATGTTAAAGGGACTTATTTTAGAAAAAGATCAAGATCAAAACCATAAGCATTAATATGCCAACAAATTCACAACTATCAACAACTGAATCTAAGAATACCAAATGAGCAGACAACCAGAGCAGGGACAGAATCATAGACATGGAGACCATTTGGAGGATCATAGGCTGGGAGACGGAAGGGGGAGGATAGGGGAGAAGTGTAGTGATGAAGAAAACTAATTGGTAGGGAGAAAATAGGTGGGGGTGTTAAGAATAGTATAGGATGTAGCTCAGTGGATTGAGCGCGGGCTGGGAACCAGAGGGTCCCAGTTTGATTCCCAGTTGGGGCACATGCCTGGGTTGCGGGCCGGGTCCCCAGTGAGGGCCACGTGAGAGGCAACCATACATTGCTCTTTCTCCCTCCCTTCTCCTCTCTCTGAAAATAAATAAATAAAATCTTTAGAAAAATTATATCACAATTAAAAGTTTAAAAAAAAGAACAGTACAGGAAACAGAGAAGCCGAAGAACTTACATACACAACTCATGGACACGAACTAGGGGGCAATTGCTGGAGGGAATGGAGGTAGCAGGCAGAGTGATGTAAAGGGGGAAAAACTGGGGCAACTGTAATAGCATAAGCAGTAAAGCATTTTTTAAAGGGGGACCCCAAAACATCTTTATTCAGGGTTACCTGTTCAAGAGTGAAACCAGAACTTTATTTCATTTTTAAATTACACACCTCTCACCTTTTGCACTGCTTAGAGTTTTATATTGGAAAGGGCAGGCATTATACAATGAGTAAGAATGAAGAATCAGGAATCAGACTGCCCAAGTTTATAATCTGGAGAAATTACTTAATTTTTCTGTCTCACTTAACTTTTCGCCTTAAGTAAAGAATAGGCAATAATAGTACCCATTCCTTGGAGTTGTTGTGTTACCTCATTTACTCCATACATGTAAAGCATTTAGAAAATCACTTGGCACCATAGTATGTGCAGAATGGTGTGATACAGGCTAGAGAATATTTCAGAAAAGAGCTGTGCCTGGGACTTAGCAGTAAGTTAATGACATGGGCCTTTGATTAGCTCTAGAAGAATGTGTATTTAGGTGGGATAATAGAGTGGGGGGACAAAGGAGCTTCAGTAGGAAGTTTCAGAGCCGGGAGTTGGCGTTCTTTTTTGGGAACTGAAAGAAGCCTGGGTCTAACTGGATCTAGACTAACAAGGGGTGGGACCATGTCGTGGAAGACTTCGAAGGTGGGTTGAGGCATTTAGACCTGGCACCTGTTCTGTTAGGTAACTTCATGAAGAGGGTCTTTGCAGGTGTATTGACCTCACAGTGGAGTGCACAATGAAAGCAGTGAGGTGCTCAGAAGGGAGGGCGTGGTGGCTTGTACAATACTGAGGTTATGGCAGTGATTGAGAGAGAGGGCCAATCTAAGAAGCTTTAAAGCAGTTGGTAAATATGGATTTACCTGAAGATACGAGTGACTGAAAGAACTCTGGGTGGTTGATGGAACTCTTCCCTACGACAGGGTGAATGCTAAAGTAATCATTGGTGTTGAAGGAAACTGATTTAACTGATGCTCATTCCTGGAGCATTGGAACCTTGGTGAGGAAGATTCTTTTCAGACCACTTAATTTGATAAGAGTCCGGGTTTCAGTGTTCTACTTAAGCTTATGTGATTACCCTCATATGCAATCTAACTTATAGAGCAAGTAATAGAAAATTTGTTTCACAGTTAAATCACTCCCTTGATTATGTTCCCAAAGCTCTACTACCATTACCATTCAACCCTGACCCTTACCATTCTTTACCATAATTATGGTACTTATCATTTCCTAAATTCCTTGAGTTTAGTGACTAGATCTGTGTGTGTGTTCCTGCATAACCGTAACAGGTACTTAATAAATGTTTGTGGGATGAGTGACTTGAGAGTGTGTGTGTGTATATGTTTTGGGTCATGACATAATTGTATTAGTCCTGACTTATGAACAGCGCTGGCTTTTCACTGGGGGTTGGTGTTAGTGGGAGTTTATTCATCTGGAGTGTCGGGTGTACAAAATTTGATGGTGTAGTTCTACTCTATAGCATCCTGTTAGAACATGTGAGATCCCTTCTGTGCTTCTTTCCCAAGCATATGGATGATGTGATTAGTAACCCTGGTGTCAGCTCAGGCTGTAATGCTGAGTGGTTACAAAAGAGTCAAAATTTCTCCAAAGGAAAATATCAAAGCTCAGTGGAGCACCTTAAATGATAATAATTTGGCCATCATTATTCTGCCCCTCAGCGGGCTGCCCCACTGATCTTTTCTGTCTGACCGGCAGCTAACCAGTTTTAGATGAAGTGTTCCCCCTCATGGGGTGCTGTTGCAGCATTCGTGAGAGCTGTGGCCAGTCACATCACCAGACTTTTGGGTTATGATGAAGCCTTTCTTCAGATGTCCTGTTGTTGGCCCCAGCGTACAGCTTTCCATGTGACTGTCTTGTCCCACACCACAGAGGCCTTCAAGCCCTAAGCCGACTTGTTTTCTCCCTGCACCTGAGGTTCCCTGGCCACCATTCAGACCTCTGCCCCTTGACAGAACAGCTGTTGCTTCAACACTTCGTTCTTATGTTTTCCTAAAACTATTTATTATTGATTGATTTTAGAGAGAGAAGAGACATTGACTTGTTGTTCCGCTTATTGATGCATTCATTGACTGATTCTCGTGTGTTCCCTGACCTGGGATCCAATCCACAACCTTAGCGTTTCAGGATGGTGCTCTCACCAACCAACCTAACCTGCCCAGCCAGGGCTATTTTTATTTATTCTTAAGTTTTTAATAATACTCAGTTTCTTCTTGCCTGCCATTTGGTTTTGATAACCTAGTTTGTTTGTTTATTTGTGTGTTTGCTTTTTTAAAGGACAAGCCTCTTAAGCCAGAAGTACTATGTTAAAAACAACCTTTTTCATTCTCAGGGAATGGTATATTTCATTAAGTGTTTTAGATAGTGGTTTATAAAAAGTGACTCAGTTTTTGTTAACATGTACCTATACTTTTTAAAAACCATCTGGGAATTTTGCCTCAGAATTCTAGAGTTGGATGGAACTTTTTAAAGATACCCGTTCTTTGCCTGATTACACAGTTTGGTTGCTGTTGTGGTCTGCTGCTAATAAATAGGTTTTGGAGTGCCCTGACATTTTGGAAATGGGTCTGTATGTACAGATAATGACTTAGCGTCTGTGCTTGAAGACAAAAGGGTACCAGTAATTTATTGCTTTATTTTTCATTTTAACAAAGTACTACTTGCAAAAGAAATAAGCACATTAGTTCAGGGAGTGACCCTGGATCTATTTCTTCAAATCTTTCCTTCATTGATAATATTTATCACTATTTTTTGTTTTCTCTACAGGCCTCAGCTGTTGAAGAATGCCCTGCAGAGAGCAGTAGAGAGAGGCCAGTTAGAACAAATAACTGGTAAAGGTGCTTCTGGAACATTCCAGGTTAGAGGCCAAAAACGCTTGGTTGTAGTGAAGTCGTTCTCAAAAGGTTTGGTTTCAGGACCTCCTTATACTCTAAAAAAATTTATTGAGGACCCCAAGAGCTTTTGTTTATGTGGGTTATACCTATCAATATTTATCGATAATTTTAGAAATTTAAACTGAAGAAAATATTAAAAATTTAATTCATTTAAAAAAGAAAAAAAGAAAAACCCATTATATGTTCACATAACATTTTTGTGAAAAATAACTTTTTTTTTTTTTTTTTTTTTTTTTTTCCCAGAGAGAGGAGAAGGGAGGGAGAAAGAGCAATGTATGGTTGCTTCTCACATGGTCCTCACTGGGGACCTGGCCCGCAACCCAGGCATGTGCCCCGACTGGGAATTGAACCCGGGACCCTCTGGTTCCCAGCCCGCGCTCAATCCACTGAGCTACACCAGCCGGGCAAAGATTTTATTTTTATTTATTTTTAGAGAGAAGGGAAGGGAGGGAGACAGAGAGGGAGAGAAACAACAATGTATGGTTGCCTCTCACATGGCCCTCACGGGGACCTGGCCTGCAACCTAGGCATGTGCCCCGACTGGGAATCGAACCGGGACCCTTTGGTTCGCCAGCCTGCGCTCAATCCACTGAGCTACACCAGCCAGGCTTTTTTTTTTTTTAATGAAAAGAGGGATGCTATTTATTACTTTTTGTAAAAGTCTTTAAAGTCTACCCCAATAGAAGATCGCTGATACTTGTTTTCAGTATATTTTAGGTTACATCTGTGAAAAAATTCAACTCAGAAATAGATTTAAAAGGAGGGAGCATTTTAAGATAATTTTCAGATAGTTGTGGATGTTATTCTTTGATACTATACCCAAACTCTTGCTTTTTATTGAGATATGATATATATACTGTAAAATATACTAATTTAAAATTAAAATTTACAGTTCAGTCATTTTTAGTAAAGTCATAGAGTTGTACAACCATCCCTGCAATCCCGTTTTAGAACATTTGCCTTACTCAGAAAGGATCCCTCGTGCCCATTTGTAGTCCCCATTCCCATCCTACTGATTCCCATTCCCAGTCTGCTAATCTGCTTTCTGTATAAATTTGCCTTTTCTGTATGTTTCATATCAATAGGATTATACAGTATGTGGTCTTTTGTGACTGGTTTCTTTTACTTAGTATACAGTTTTTGAGTTTTACCTATGTTGCAGCATGAATCAGTACTTTTATTCCTTTTCATTGCCAAATATTATTTCATTGTATGGATCTAACACATTTTGTTCATCCATTCATGAGTTGATGAACATTTGGGTTACTTCTACCTTTTAGCTATTATGATTAATGTTAACTATTTACATTAATTTACATCCAAATCTTTGTGTGGATATATGTCTTTATTTCACTCAGGTATATAACTAGGAGTATGGACTTGCTGGACTGTGTAGTAAATTTGTTTTAAGAAACTGCCAGCCCGGCTGGTGTAGCTCAGTGGATTAAGCGCGGGCTGGGAACCAGAGGGTCCCGGTTTGATTCCCAGTCGGGGCACATGCCTGGGTTGCGGGCCAGGTCCCCAGTGAGGGCCATGTGAGAGGCAACCGCACATTGCTCTTTCTCCCTCCTTTCTCCTCTCTCTAAAAATAAATAAATAAAATCTTTAAAAAAAAAAAAAGAAAAGAAACTGCCAAAGTGGCTGCATCATTTTAGTCTCACCAGCAACGTATAAGGGTTCCAGTTTCTCTAGTTTTTCAACACTAGTTAATGTCTCTTTTATTACACCATATTGGTGCTTACAACGTGGAATCTCAGTGGTTTTGGTTGGCATTTTCCTGGTGACTACTAATGTCGACCATTTTTTCATGAGCTTAATGGACATTTGTTTATCTTCTTTAGTGAAATGTCTATTCAGATCCTTTGCCTATTTTTAATATTGGGTTACTTGTCTTATTGAATTAGAAGTTAGGTAACTGGATACAAGTTCCTCATCAGGTTGATGATTTGCATATATTTTCTCCTAGTCTGTGGCCTGTGCTTTCACTTTCTTAATAGTATCTTTTGAAGCACAAAGGTGTTGATTTTTTTTTATCCTCACCTGAGGACATTTTTTCATTGCTTTTTAGAGAGAGAGGAAGGGGGAGCGGAGAGAGAAACATCGATGTGAGAAACATCGATTGGCTGCCTTCTCATATGCACCCCAGCTGGGGATTGAACCCACAGCCTGGGTATGTGCCCTGACCGGGAATCCAGCTGCAACCTATAGGTCTGCCAGACAATGCTCCAACGAACTGAGCCGCGCTGGCCAGGGCAAAAGTGTTGAATTTTGATGCAGTCCAATTTATCATTTTTTTAAGTTATCTGTGCTGTTAGTGTCATATCTAATAAATCATTTCCTAATTTAAGGTCACAAAGATTTACTCCTGAGTTTTATGGTTTTAGTGCTCACAATCAGGTCTGTGATCAGTTTTGAATTAAATTTTGTTTATTGTATGAGGTAGGGGTGTAAATTCATGGGTTTTTTTTGTTTTTTGTTTTTTTTTTAAGATTTTATTTATTTATTTTCAGAGAGAGGAGAAGGGAGGGAGAAAGAGGGAGAAACATCAGTGTATGGTTGCTCCTCACATGGCCCTCACCGGGGACCTGGCCCGCAACCCAGGCATGTGCCCTGACTGGGAATCGAACCGGGACCGTCTGGTTCCCAGCCCACGCTCAATCCACTGAGCTACACCAGCCGGGCGGGTGTAAATTCATGTTTTTGCATGGGGCCATCCAGTTGTCCCAATGCCATTTATTGAAAAGACTGTCCTCTCCTCTTTGAAGTGCCTCAGTACCTTTATCAAAAATCAGTTGACCGCCTGGCTGGTGTAGCTCAGTGGATTGAGCACGGGCTGGGAACCAAGGGGTCCCGGTTCAATTCCTGGTTGGGGCACATGCCTGGGTTGCAGGCTGGGTCCCCAGTGAGGACCATGTGAGAGGCAACCGTACATTGTTGTTTCTCTCCCTCTCTTTCTCCCTCCCTTCTCTCTAAAAATAAATAAATAAAATCTTAAAAAAAAAAATCAGTTGACCATAAATTTGTAAGGGTTTATTTCTGAACACTCATTTCTCTTCCATTGATCTATATGTGAGTCCTTTTGCCAGAATCACATTGTCTTGGTGACTCTAGCTTTGTAGTTAAGTTTGAAGTTAGTAAATATAAATCACCTTTTTCCTTTCACAAAATTATTTTAACTAATCTGGGTCCTGTGCATTTCCATATGAATTTTAGGATCCACTTATCAATTTTTACAAAAAAGCCAGCCTGGATTTTAGGAGAGATTGCAGTGAATTTATAGATCATTTAGGGGAGAGTTATTATTTTTACAACATCGAGTTGTAAAGAGCACCTGACTGTCTCTTCATTTATTTAGATTTTTAACTTCTCTCAACAATATTATGTAGTTTTAAGTGTATATGTCTTATATTTCTTAAATTTTTTCCTAAATATTTCCATGCTATTGTGAAAGGAATTTTCTTATTTTCATTTTCAGGTTGTTCATCGGTAGTCTATAGAAATAGTTGATTAATCTGTTGCTCTTGTATCTTGCAACTTTGCTGAACTCATTTATTAGTTCTAGTAGGTTTTTGAGGGTTCCTTAGGACTCTCATGGATTCCCTAGGATTTTTCTACATATACAGGATTGTGTCACCTGCAAATAAAGACCATTTTACTTCTTTCTTTCCAATCTGGACGTCTTTTATTTTTTTTCTTTGCACTGGATAGAAATTCCAGTACAGTGATGAGAGCAGACATCCTCATCCATTCA
Source organism: Micronycteris hirsuta (assembly GCA_004026765.1). Lineage (NCBI taxonomy): Eukaryota > Metazoa > Chordata > Mammalia > Chiroptera > Phyllostomidae > Micronycteris > Micronycteris hirsuta. The sequence continues at coordinate 61,220 of PVJI01003404.1, forward strand.
GTCCTTCACCATTAAGTTAGCTGTAGGTTTTTCATATATGCATCTTATCAGGTTGAAAAAGTTCCCTTCTGTTAGAGTTTGTTGGAGTTTTTATTATGAATGGATGTTCGTTCCATTTGTTAGGTACTTTTCCTGTGTTTCTTGAGATGATTATGTGGTTTTAGTTCCTTAATTCTGTTAATATGGTACGTTAATTAATTGATTTTTGGTGTAATTCCCAAGGTTAGTTGACATATGGAACTTGAAATGTCAGTGAACTTCTCAGACTCTGTTACCTTAGAATCCTTTGGTCTGTTGTGAACTTTGAGTGGCTCTTTTAACTGTGCATAATTTTGTAACACAATCATTTGGAAAATAATGCTTCACTGAATTACGCAGATTTTTAAAATTTGCCACAGTTCATCAGTAACGAAAATCACATTCACTGTTCTGATGAGGTCACCCACTGATCAAGCTCACAGTGGTGGATAAAAGTTTTCCCAATTTGTTTTCTTTTAATAAGTTTAATTTTATCATTGGCAACCAATACTGTTAGTTGTTTTCCTTGAAATGACAGGCTTACTTAGTTTATTTTCAAGAAAAAGTCTACCAGATACCTAAGTCTGAATAACTGTAGTTTATCTGTTAGTAGTTCCTTCAAGTAAAAAGGGTATTCTGTGAAAAATGCAGCTAGTTCAGCTCACAACTCAAATAATCACGGCTGTTTTTCCTAAGACCACCATCATATATACAGTCTGCATGCTTTATGCATTCTTCCCCATTTCATCCTATAAAATATCAGAGATATGCATTGGGGTTGATATTTAATAAAATAATTTGTACTACTTCATCAGGAATATTCCTAAATAAAACTGGCTTTTTTTTTAAACCACAAGAGTGTAGCTTTAAAGACCATAATAACTGCTATGTAGGTTTTGTGCTTCTGCCTTGATGTGTGGTAGCGTAGCAGCAGTTTTATCCATCAACTTTTCCACCTTCTGCAAAGGTCACCACAGTCAGTGAAAAGGGCAAATCACACCTTAATATTATTAGGAAAACATTTCTGACTTGCATATCCTTTGAAAGGGTCTCAGGAGCCTTCCCCTGGGGTTTGTGGACCACTTTTTGAGGATCACTGTTGTGAGCCATACTCAAGTTTCCTTTCTCCCAAACTTTTGCTTATTGGTGCTCACCTTTGTTTCCTAGCCCTTTATCCTTGAACTATCCTATGTACCTTTCTATTGTATGATATCCTAAATATTTACCAAGCTTTTTGCTATTTTCCTATAGGGTTAAAAAGGCTATTTTTATAACTACTCCATTTTTCAGGTTCAAGAAAAGGAAGTATTCTCAAGTAAAAGCATCCTAATTTATTGGGGGCCTAACAAGTTAACCTGCTCATTGGGGTAGAGTTGTCACTCTCTGGGTTGGGTTAGCCATTGCTCTTTTAGGTTGGACAAAGGGGTAGATGGAAGGAGAAAATATTCATAGGAGGGCTGGGATTCCTTGGTTAGATTGAATACCTGATAAGTGGGAAGAGAAAGTCCCTAACCTGACAATTTATTGTAAAACATATCTGTGCTAATGCAGGAACTCCGACCCACCTGGTGCAGAGGAGTCTTGTCTTGACCTGCTTTGGGAGAGTGTTGTCTTGATGCTTTTCTCTTCCTCCTTGGAAAACAGCTGAAGAAATCGGGGGAGAAACCCCTCCTTGGTGGAAGCCTGATGGAATATGCGATCTTGTCCGCCATTGCCGCCATGAACGAGCCGAAGACCTGCTCCACCACTGCTCTGAAGAAGTACGTCCTGGAGAACCACCCGGGAACCAATTCGAACTATCAAAGTAAGATTCCGAGTTGTGTGCATTTTACAGGGATTAGAGCACTTGTGGGAAATACCTAGAGATGATGCTACCCGTGACAAAAGCACTAGCTGCCAACTGAAAACCGTGAGGGAACAACAGCTTTATAAATGTAATGCATTTACTAAAAGAGAAACAGACCTAAGCAAGGCTTATCCTTAATTTATAGGCCTGCTAAAGATCAGAATTTGATTTTACTTTGCTGTAAAGATTTTTCTGATATTTTTATTGTAACTTAGATAAGTCTCTGTTCAAAACACCTCTCAAGTCCCTGACTGCTGTGGCTCAGTGGGCTGAGTGCTGGCCTGCCAACAGAAGGGTCGCCAGTTCAATTCCTGGTTGTGGCACATGCCTGGATTGCAGACCAGGTCCCCAGTTGGGGGTGTACAGAAGGCAGCTGATAAATGTTTCTCTCTCTCTCTCTCCCCCTCCCTCCCTTCCTTTCTCTAACAATAAATAAATATTTAAGAAAGGAAGATTTTTAAACACCTCTCAAGTATACTGTTTTCTTGTTTATTTCTGAATATTTACCAAAACATCTAATTTCACCTTGAAACCAAACCAGTATTTTAAAATACTGCTTATGTTATTTTCTTTTTTTTTTAATTATTTTATTGTTGTTCAATTACAGTTATTTGCATCCTCTCCCTCCCCTCCCTGCTTATGTTATTTTCTGATTGACATAAGCCCTGTAACAGAAAAGACTTTTTTTTTTTTTAAGATTTTATTTTTATTTATTTTTAGAGAGAGGAGAAGGGAGGGAGAAAGAGAGGGAGAGAAACAGCAATGTATGGTTGCCTCTCACATGGCCCTCACGGGGACCTGGCCCGCAACCCAGGTATGTGCCCTGACTGGGAATCGAACCGGGACCACTTGGTTCCCAGCCCGCGCTCAATCCACTGAACTACACCAGCCAGGGCAGAAAATACTTTTTTTGTAAAGTCTGTTTACCCTGTCAGGTGGTAATCTGAGATTAGAAACCTTGCCTTAGCAGCATTATCACATACAGATTAATGAGATTGTATATTTTCCTCAGTGAACTACTAGAATAGGCCCATTAGTATAGGATAAAGAACATGGGAGTAACAGAAGATGCACACTATAATACAGGGTCCGGCAGAAGTGAGGCCTGCTTGAGTGTGGTTGGTAGGGTAATAATATGGGTGTAATAATTTATAGTACTAATTTGAACATTTCACCTAAAATGTCATATGATGTGCTTGAGTGTGGTATTGTGGTATTACAGAATTACATGCTTATGCCCTCTCTGATGTAGCTCAGTGGATTGAGCATGGGCCTGTGAACCAAAGGGTCACTGGTTCAATTCCATTTAGGGCACATGCCTGGGTTGTGGGCCAGGTCCCCAGTAGGGGGCGCAGGAGAGGCAACTGCACAAAAGTGGTGTTATTTGTGTCGGACCCTGTATTATTTTAAAAAGGTAATTTTGAAATATCAATACTGGCTTTTAACATGTATGCAATGTGTATATTTTAACATTATGAAGGAATGCTTTCTGATTGTTTTCCTCTTGTGTCCTTTGAAAACTGGTGTTTTCAATAAATTTTTCTTCCTACTTAAGACATGTACTGTGTTTAATTGACCCTTATAGACTATTTCATGATTTTCTCTTTTTGCCAAGCGTTAGAAGGTGAAATTGGTTATTAACCTTTTCAGTTTCACTGGTATTGCTGCTCTTTTTTAGATGCAGAATCACTATAAAATGTATGAAAGGTGAGAATTAGTGAGGCCTTTAGGAGCCATGGTATTGCTCTGGTACTCTTTGCAGATTTGTGAGAAATTGGTTCTGTTTGTCTTTATCGATAGTCTCCAAATGATTATCTATTCTTAAGTTGCTGTATAGGTGTTTGCATGAATGGAAATAATGGGAGATTTAATCTTAGGTCAGCTACTAGCCATCCATGTGCAACTGCGGGCTAGACACTAACCACTCCAGGCTTCTCTTTCCCTTTCTGTGAAATGAGGAGTTTAACTCAATGGGCTCTAGACTCTTTAGCCATTATAATTTAACTCTTGCCAAATTTATGGGCCTTAATAATTGTTTAGTGAATTAGTTAATCCGTTTGACCACAAAGGATTCTTTAGAACATGTCAATTACTATATATGACAGGTCGTTAAATTGATATATAAGTGATTGTTGTTGAGAGAATTAACAAATTTGAATAACTATCTTCATTTTTTAATATTTTTTCAGTGCATTTGCTAAAGAAAACCCTGCAAAAATGCGAAAAGAATGGGTGGATGGAACAGATCTCTGGTAAAGGATTCAGTGGTACCTTCCAGCTCTGTTTTCCCTATTATCCCAGGTAAACAAGCACTTAGCCTATAATACGAAGTATTGGTCATTGTAAGTTTAAAATCTGATTCTAGGTTATAGACTTGGCTTATTTGACCCTTATTACTATTATTACACTGAACTGCATATATGAGGTCTGTCCAGAAGGTATTTAGTCTTGTAATCTGACAAATAGAGACATACATTGAAGAAGATAGGAAATGCAAGACACATTGTACACAGGACAATGACCCCTCAGTCCCCTTCAAAGTAGACACCTTGGGACCTCACACAGTTTTCCCAGTCACCATCAGCTGCCCCATTGTATTTTCCTGAATCTCATCAGTGGTCTGAAATCTCTTCCCTTTCAAAGATGATTGTAGTTTTGGGAAAGGCCAGAAGTCACAGGGCACCAAATCTGGGCTTTCGGGGGGCTGAGTCGCCTGGATGATTTGATGTTTCGCCAACAAACTGCCTGAGATGTGATGCATGAGCAGGCACATTGTCATGAAGAACCTCTCAAATCACCAGTTGCCCATAGCTGCGACCTTCTGAATCATCCCAGTAGTTTCTGCAGGGGAATGTTCAAGCTTAACACAACATTTGATGCAGACTCGTTGCTCTGCTTGCTCAATCATTTTGAATGCAACAGCCACACATTACACATCCTCAGTCAGTGGTGTCTACCGCCCCCACTGACTAGTACAGGGAAGTTGTCATTGTTCACGCACGCGCATTCCGATCCACTCTCCTTCGATGTCAGGTTACATCGATACCGCGCAAACTGTCCTTGTTATATTAATAATGGCTGGACTTTTTCTGGACAGGCCTTGTACTTGAAAATAAAGACTATTTAAGGCAATATTGTTTTAGAGCAAAAGGTTTTCATGTAAGAACAGAGGAATTTTGGCTCTCCTGCCAGAGCTTGTTGTTAGCCAGATGTTCCTGGAATCAAGAATTGAATTCTTTGAGATTGTTGGCCAGTTATTTGATGTTTGTTCCTTCTTTAATAAATAATTGATAGTGACAGGAAGATTATTAGAGGATTTTGTCTATATATGTTTTAGGTGTCCTGCATCAAGTAAGAATATTGGCTCCTTCCAAAAATCCTCATCTGCCTTCTGTAGAGGCAGGGACACTACTTGGAAAACCTGCCTGATAACATACCTTATTTATTCATTGAACCAAAAAATATATCGAGCACTTCTTACGGGCCAAGCATTGTCTTATGCACCCGTGCTGTAACACTTCTTATACTTTCATTTCTAGTAAGGTGTCATGACATGTACCACTAATGCCCTGTTTTAGCAGGAGTGAAGTGTAGCTTTCTCGTTCTTTCTGTGCAAGCCTAGGTGTTACTAATTGAATTCATATTCTCTGAAATATTCAAACATTTAACTTTAAATTACTTCTTAAAGTCATACACATAACGTGTCATAAATAAATGATTGGGAGTCAATTCCATTGAATGGAAGGAGGAAGGAAATGAGGTATGGTCCGGGACTTTTACAGATTTGTCATAACTTTGTATGTGCTTTCAAAGTAGGTTAAATTGTAACCTGATATTTGTTACCTAAACGTGACATCTTTGGGGAAGCTTGGAGGAAGTGGGGAATAGTGAGGAAATATGCATCTAGGTTCACATTATTTCCCTTGTCCTATATGGGACTTCTCTTTACCCAGTCTGTTTTTGTTTTGGTTTGGTTTGGTTTTGGTTTTTGGTTTTTTTTTTCTTTATTATTATTTTTTATTTTTCCATAGCCCAGGAGTTTTATTTCCAAAGAAAGAGCCAGATGATTCTCAAGAAGAGGATGAAGATGAAGATGACTCATCAGAAGAAGACTCTGAGGATGAAGAACCTCCACCTAAGAGAAGGTGTGGATGTGTGAAAACTCAAGAACTTTCGCAAGTTGTTTGTGTAACATTTGAATTTGTCTTGAAAATTTAGAGGCTCTGAAATTAAGAAATGAAGCATGTGAATTCGTAGTTTATACTTTGGTCAAGCCTGTATATTTTCCACACTTCGGTTATTCAAAAAAAAAAGTTCTGTTTTCTTAAGAAAAACCTTATGAAATTTATATGTAGACTTCTGTGAATTGGTTGAATTTTAGTAAAGCCTTTCTTAGTAAAGCCTTAGTAAAATCTTAGTAAAGCCTTTAGTTAAAAAATCATAATAAATTACATTTCTAGGCTTATCACAGGTGACTTCTAAGTAGTCTTATTTCTTTTTTTGGTAAAGTATTTGATCATCTTAGCAAAGTGAATCTCTCAGGTGCTAATTGACTCCCTTTGCTCTTTGGTTCATAGGTTGCAGAAGAAAACCCCAGCCAAGTCATCATGGAAGGCTGCACCCATGAAGCAGAGAGGGTCCAAGCCTGTACCTAAAGTCCCAGCTGCCCAGCGAGGGAAAGCTAGGCCTCTGCCCAAGAAAGCCTCTCCAAAGGCCAAAACTCCTGCCAAGAAAGCCAGACCCTCACCCTCAGTCATCAAGAAACCTAGTGGTGGATCTTCAAAGAAGCCTGTGGCCAGTGTGAGAAAGGAAGTGAAATTGCCTGGCAAGGGCAAATCCACCGTGAAGAAATCTTTCAAAGCAAAAAAGTAAATTTTATAGGAAAGAAGAGTATTGTGATGAAATTTAAAATATTATTTTCTAAGGTCGGTGTGCATTTGTTTTAGTTTTGATGCTTTTAAAATTACATTTTTCCCTCCCCTCTGAACTTGTGAGGAGGGAATAGAGATAAACCAGTTTAGGTATTTGTTAGCTTTAGGCGCTGTCCTTGGTGCCTGCCCCTTCCCGCTGTCATTTTAATTTCTGCAGTAATTCTGGACTTTCCTGAACTGTATAACCTACACCTGTCCTTTTCTCCCTCCACCCAACCCTCTTTTTTTTTTTTTAATCCCTTCCAGCTTTACCTAAACAGTTGCAAAGATTTTTATATTTGTAGAAAGCATTGAGAACAGAATGCTGGTCAGGTGCTGAAAGTGAAAAGAAGGCATATAGCACTGACTAAATCGTAAAGCCTTCTACCTGGAAACTCCAGCTATAGCTATAATAATTAATCTTATTTATAAAACCACTCCACTGACCCTTTCTCTCTCACTAGAAACACAGAAATGTCTTAGCTTTGGGAAGAAGCCAAAAATACTATGGTTTCATTAGATTCTGAAGATGCACGACTCCTTCGGGCCGCTTTTCACATCGATCACTTCCAAGTATTTTTCTCTGGCCCAGGGCGTTCCATTCCCTTACCAGCGAGCACAAGTTCTCTCCACCATTGGTTTTTGGCTGAAGAGGAAATACAAGAATATATTGAATTTGTGATTTCTGGTGTCACCTGTGTTAGCAAAACTCAAAATATATAAAATCTTGATCAAATGTTTAAATATATTTTTTAATATTGGGAGCATGAATTCTCACTTCTTGTTTGTCTTTTTTTATAAGGAAATGTTGGAGAATTACATCATTGCTAATGTGGAAATGTTAAGTGGAAAAACAGACACTTTGCAAAATAAACTAGGTTCCAGATTCAACTGTGGGTTTTTTTCCCCTCCTTTCTTTCCTCAGCACTTTCAATATCAAGCAAGTGGCTTCCTTTTTGAGACTTTTTTTTTAAAAGAAATGAAATGAAGCCCAACTACCTAACCTCTTCTTTGTATTTGTTTTAGTATTGTGAAGTTGTGTTAAATAGTACTGGCTTTCCACTTGAGAAATACTGATTTCTGGTTACCATTTATCCTCCCGATGGCACTTGACATTTTAATTGTCTTAAACTTTTGGTGTACATCTTCTGGCCCGCGTGCTGCTAGAAGCAGAAACGGTTTGTTTCATTCATTCCACTTGCGTTGTCTCCTGGGATCCCGTCTGCAGCCTCAAGTATGGCTGGGAAATGGACTTGAGAAGGTTGGCTTGAATTAGATTCATAATTATGTGTGATCCCATCATGAGTTAATTGGAATTTGTGCTGCATGTAAGGCAATCTTTCCTGTTGTAAATCTTCCTTTTTTTATGTACATATATTTTGAAAAATATGAATAAACATGAAATTTTAAAAGCTGCTGAACTGTAGCTTACAGTTAAGTTTCGAGTATATTCTCAGAAGTAGCTAAGTGTTACTCTCACTTTGAATCTTTTCCACTCCTTGTAATAGCCACCATCCATTTCCTTTTTAAATACAAACTTTAGTTTATGTGCTTTTTAATTCTTACATGGATGGTAAATGATTTTTCTAGATACAGTGAATTGATTATTTAGTGAATAAGAGGTTTAAAAAATCATTTTGTATTTTAATAAGATCCTTGTCTTCCAGATCATAGATTCCCGTTTTTCACACTTTATTTCAGCTGTATCCTTATACTAGAAGAATACATCCCTGAGACCTAAATCTAGAAAGTAATTCTACTGTCTCTTACGCACTTTGGCAGGTAATAAATTATTCTAGTACTATGTGTGTTAGGTACCTATGCTAAGAATTCTCTGCTCTTCTGGAATCAAAAGTAGGATTTTGGTTAGTTTCTCTGTTTTGTGATGCTGCTTTTTTTTTTTAAGATTTTGTTTTTTGTTGTTTTTTTTTTTAAGATTTTATTATTTTCAGAGAGAGGAGAAAGAGAGGGAGAGAAACAGCAATGTATGGTTGCCTCTCACATGGCCCCCACTGGGGACCTGGCCTGCAACCCAGGCATGTGCCCCGACTGGGGATCGAACCGGGACCCTCTGGTTCCCAGCCCGCACTCAAGATTTTATTTTTAGAGAGAGGAAGGGGAGGAGAGACGAAGAGAAACATCAATGTGTGGTGCCTCTTATGCACCCCCTAGTGGGGACCTGGCCCTCTACCCAGGCATGTGCCCTGGGTAGAGGGAATGGAACCGGCAACCCCTTGGTTTGTAGTCCCACACTCAATCCACTGAGATACACCATCCAGGGTTTATGATGCTGCTTTTAAAAAGATGTTGGGAACAAGTCACTTGGTGACTACATTGTCCATCTAGTGCTTCAGCACAGGGTGAGAAGTTTAGATTATTTAAGGTCCCATCCAACTCACATTCTGTTAACTTCACAAAGTTCCCGTAAGAACAAAACTGCCCTGCTTAAGCATGATGTGCAGAGAAGGGACACGAGGGCCAATGCACTCTTCCCGTGAAAGCCGGTTGTCAAATACGTGCACATTAATTTACTTACGCCGAGATAAAGAAATGTTTGGGTTTTTCCCCTCCAGGCATTCTAGAGGAGCAGAACACATAATTTTTACTTTCCTGTTACAGAAAGGAAGACAGAAAACCCAAGAGATAATCCCAGCAATTTCTAGTATGGATTGGTGTCTTCAGTACTCTCCCCTAGTGGCTTAGTGAGCTCAGTTACAGTGTGTGATAAACTTTTTTTAAGTAATATTTTTAAAAGATTTTATTTATTTATTTTTTACAGAGGGGAAGGGAGGGAGAAAGAGTGGGAGAGAAACATCAATGTGTGGTTGCCACTCATGCGTCTTCCACTGGGAACCTGGTCCGCAACCCAGGCGTGTGCCCCAACTGGGAATCGAACCAGGGACCTTTTGGTTTGCAGGCCAGCACTCAGTCCACTGAACCACACCAGCCAGGGCTGTTTGGTAAATTCTTATGCCACCTACAAACCACCTTAGATGAATGAGTCTTAGAAAATGCTGGGAGAGCCATCCTCAGCTGCTTAACCTACAAGATGAAGAAAAAGGGGTATGTTGTAGAAAACAGCGGAGACCTTTCATTATGTCCATTGGGTATAATTAAGAAGAAGAGTAAATGAAAACAAAAGCTAGGTAATACGTTAATACCTTTGACAATTTTTCCTTCGTTTGTTTTACAAAATTTTGTCAACCCTAGTCTAGGTCTGTTAAGTTATTATACTCTCTTATACCTACTTTGGAAAACCTACATAATTATTCTGCTTGGGTTCAGATCTGATACAGCAGGAGAGGTTAAGCTAGACATATTCATGAACTTCTGTATTTAGCCAGCGAAGAGAAACTTCAAAAATTTGGGGATATACTTAAGATTATTCATTTTTAAAGGCTGAAAAATCATATTAATTACTTAGTTTGTCTTTGGCCTAAACAAAAACTTAAGTTTTATCCATGAGAGAAGAGAAATTCTGTTTTCATTAGAAAAAGACCCATCATTAAGTAATAATGCTGTAGGGGTTCTGGTAGACCCTACTTCCCAGCATGCAGAGTTGCCTTTGCCTTTTCATGGTAGGGCAGATGGTCACTCAGTTCTGCAGAGCTGAAGCTAAACTGGAATTGTTGGAGACTAGGCTTAAGAACTTCTTGACAAAGATGGGCTTGGAAGTCATCAGAGATCGATAAACAGTATTCCTCCTGGCAGTGAGTTTTCCTTTATGAAGTAATTAATTTCTACCACCTTTATTACTGTATTTTTCCTTTCTGACTATCATTTTCCCCATAGTTCTTAACTTCAGTGGCTCTTTTTTTTTCTGTTGGAGAAATTTTTACCTTTGATTATTTAATTAGTTTTTTTTTTAGTAAGGTAGCTTTTTTCAAAGATTTTATTTATTTTTAGAGAGAGGGGAAGAGAGGAAGAAAGAGAAGAGAAACATGGATTGGTTGCCACCCTTGAACATGACAACCAGGGACCCGGCCCACAGCCCAGGCATGTGTCCCAACTGGGAATCAGCTGGCAACCTTTCACTCTGTGGGAAAAGCTCAGCCAATTGAGCCACAGCGGTCAGGGCTAAACTTAATAGTTTTAACTGTTCCTAATTTGTTTTGTCAATAGCTGGTATGTTGCCCTGGCTGAGTAGCTGAGTTAGAGCGTCTTCCTGATGATACACCAGGGTTGTAGGTTTGATCTCCAGTTGGGGTGCATGTAGGAATCAACCAGTAATGTGTTACTAAGTGGAACAACAGATAACGTTTCTCTCCCTTCCTCTCTCTAGAATCAATAAATAACTTTCTTTTTTTGCCCTGGCTGGTGTAGCTCAGTGGATTGAGTGCGGGCTGGGAACCAGAGGGTCCCGGTTCAATTCCCCGTCAGGGCACATGCCTGGGTTGCGGGCCAGGTCCCCAGTGAGGGCCATGTGAGAGGCAACCATACATTGCTGTTTCTCTCCCTCTCTGTCTCCCTCCCTTCCCCTCTCTCTGAAATAAATAAATAAATAAATAAAAATTTTAAAAAATCTTTTTTTTAAACAGCTGGTACATCAAAGACTATACTTTCAGGGATCATTTCTATAGTTTGTTAAAATAGCTGGTACATCAAAGGCTTCAAAAGGTATCTTCTCAAGCCATTTCAAAAATTGCAACTGTTGATAGTGTATGTAAATGTATAATTAATTACTTGCTATTAAGTCTTAGCAAAGAGAACTGTACAGTGCCTTGAATATATTTGATAAAAGTGTAGTTGAAAATTTATATTACTTAAATATTAACAGTGATAATAATAGCTAACCCTGGGTTTCTTCTACACGTCAGGCTCTGTACGTATATTATCTTGTTTAAGCCAAGCACCCCTATGAGATGGTCATTGTTTATTATTCCCATTTTACAGAAGGGAAAACAGGCACAAACTGAGGTGCAGAAACTTGCTCCAGGTTGTAGTGAGTGGCAAAACCAGGGACTAAATGCAGAGCCCTCTCCAGTGATCTGCTCGACTCTCTCCCCTTGGCGATTTTTCAGGCTTCTGAATTCTTTCCTTATTCTACAGTCCAGTGACTCCGTGTTCTGTTCGTGGGAAAGAAAGGAGTTCTGTAAGATTGCAGAGGATTTGGAGATGAGAGGAAACTATTAAGTTTGCTAATAGGAGTCAGAATGGCTTTTTCTTTCTTTTTGATTTAATCTTTATTGTATTTTTTCCATTACCATTTAGTCCCCTTATACCCTCCTCCCGCCCCAGCAACCACCACACTGCTGTCCATGTCCATGAGTCCTTTTTCCTCAATCCCTCCACCCCCTCACCCCACCCCACCGGCTGTCATCCTGCTCTCCATCTATGAGTCTGTCTCTGTTTTCCTTATTAGTTCAGTTTGTTCATTAGATTCCACATATGTGTGAAACCATATGGTATTTGTCTTTCTCTCATGAGTTTATTTCACTTAGTATAATGTTCTCCAGATCCATCCATACTGTTGCAGAGAGTAAAGTTTTCTTCTTTACAGCTGGGTAGGAATTCCATTGTGTAAATGTCCCATAGTTGTTTTATCCACTCATCTACTGATGGACACTTGGACTGCTTCCATTATCCTGGTGGTTGTAAATAACACTGCAGTGAACATGCGGTGCTTATGTTCTTTCACATTAGCATTTTGGGATATTCCCAGAAGTGGGATCTTTGGGTCAAAAGGCAGATCCACTTTTAATCTTTTGAAGTACCTTCACAATTGCTTCCCACAGTGGCTGCAGCAGTCTGCATTCCCACCAACAGTCCGGAGGCTGCGCCTTTCTCCACATCCTCGCCAGCACTTGTTTGTTGATGATAGCCAATCTGACGGGTGTGAGGTGATACTTCATTGTGGTTTTAATTTGCATTTCTCTCATGATTAGTGACATTGAACGTTTTTTCATATGTCTGTTGGTCATCTGGCTTTTTGTTTTAAGAAGCTTGGTAAGAACTGTTAGAATTAGATCCTGGGTTACTAGGCTGCCCTAGGTTTTTGAGGGGACTCTGCGCAAGTACTTGGTCATTCTCACCTCCTAGCCAGGAGCACTTGCTGGCTTCCTCACGTTTCACTCACCACATGCAAATTATTTGAATGCACCAGATGCTGATGCTTGGGCGAGCTTTCCTTCCAGAGACTGCAGCTTCTGTTGGAACGTTTATGTTGCTAAGTGAGCAGCTTCCCTACTCCTGTAACCTGGGAACTCGTGCTTGGTGAGGCCTACCAAGAGACATTCCGCAATGCGACTGTCTGACAACTGAATTTTTTGGATGTGAAATCTGTTTAGTAATCATGAGCTGGAATATTAGAAATCCTTGCTTATATACTCATAATTCTGCAAGAAACCTTACTCATCCTGTCTCCCCTGTCTTTGCTTTGTTCAATGCCTAAGAACACTTTTTCCTAAAACCCAGAGTTACACAATATCCTTACTCATCCACTTTACTCATTAAGCACTCCGAGGCAGTTCTCCTTGTGTCTAACCTAAATCCTTTATGTTACTTGTTTGTTTAATTTAAATTTGCTGATTAGAATAAAGGTTTTGCCAATTCCAAATTGAAATTGAGCCCTGGTCCGAGTATGTGCTCTGGCCCATATTCTGTCTGTAGCTGTAGTCCCATGCCGTGATCCTTGGAGGCTGTGCCACTTGCCAGCTGTGTGACCATAACCCAAGCCTCTTGATCGCCTGAACCTTGATTTCCTTGTCTTAAAACAAAGGGGTTTGAATGCACTTTTTTTTTTTTTTTTAAGAATAACCATCCAGGGGTAGTGTGAGATTATCAGGTATCAAAGATTGAATCATGTTCACTACACTCAGGTTACTAAGGCATTTTAGGATTTAGGGAAAAGTGATTTTTTTTCAATAAATGAGCCAGAACACCCAGTTTCTCAACAGTTCAGTTTTGTTGTTTAAACTACCATTTATTAGAGTTTCCTATTGCTAGGCTCTTTAATTACGCTATCTCAAATCCTCACAAATACATTCATAAAGATACATGACATGCCAAATTTTCAGAAGCAAATAAATCCAGCTGATTTCCCCAAATTAAACAGGTAACAAATGATGGAGTCAGACCTGTACCTAGGCAATCACCTTTACTCCACACCTTCCTGAGAGGTTTTGTGCACCCACAGCGCGGGTAGCGAGGTGTCCGGCAACAAGTTACAGGAGTCACGGTAAGATCAGTTGGCCGTGGTTAGCAGATTAATTCTTTATGAACAGATTTTAAAGTCAGGTTTTCAAACTGTTAAGGAGCTTGTTAAAAGATGAGCAAGAAAAGAGAAGAAATGTATACAGCTTTAAGTGTCAAATGCCAAGAAGCAGTAGAGAAGAGAAACCAGGTGGGTAAGAGGTGGGAGTGCCTTCTAAGCTGGGGCCACCAGAGGCCCCTGGCCAGACCTGGGGCCTTAGCTGGCTATGGATGAAGAGTGGGGCTACAGAGAAAACGGGCTACTTGGTGTGTAATCTTTCCTTTTTCATCTCCATTAAATAAATACTGTTACCTTGCCTCAGCCAGGTGGCTCAGTTGGAGGGTCGTCCTACACAGCAAAAAGGTTGCAGGTTCAATCCCGGTCTGGGCGTGTATGGGAGACAGCCAATCAATGTCTCTCACACCATGTTTCTTTTTCTCTCTCTTCCTCCCTCTCTCTCTTTCTCTCTAAAATCAATACGCATATCCTCGAGTAAGGATATATACATCGTTTTTTATATATATAGTTACCAGTTTATGATGTACAACATAGGCATTATTTTAGATAGTCCTGAGGGAGGGGTCATCTTTATACCTGTACTTTTCAGTTTAGAAAGTACTAGGAACCACTGCTTTTTCCAATGGGGTACAGGTAGCAACAAGAGAACATCGTGCCAATTTCTGGGGCACCCGTTATACAAAGGTATTTGGGGAGGGAATGCCATAATGTTAATGGTAATATTGAACCAAATGAAAGGGAATCCAAAGTCCACAGGAGTTACTAAGATAAAACAAGCTTTCCTAGAAATCAGCAGCAGCACCTGAGGCTCCACCAGGCGCTCCCCAGGGAGTGCACATTCACTCAGAAACCATGAGTCACTGCCCCACTGAGACCCTCCAAGAGGCAAGGCACCTGCAGTCTGTGTTCCCTTTGGAACGAACTGCATCTGCAGGCAAATCACTTACCCACTGCTTCTCAACCCGGGAGGTGAGAGACTTGAACTAGGTTACATTTCTTGGCTCTAACCCCTTCACCTTCCAACCAGCACATATACCAGGAAGCGGTACAGTGCTGTGGTCTGCTTTTTAAATGCTAAATGCATGAAAAGGAAACTTACTGTAATCACTGCGTCTGTCTGCTCAGGCTGCCGTAATGAAGTACCGTAGCCCCAGTGGGTCAAACAACCGCAGTTGTTTCCCACAGTTCTGGAGTCTCTGGGTCCCACAGCAAGGGTTCCACAGGGTTAGTTCCTTCCAAGGGCTCTGAAGGAAGTATGTATTCCAGGCCTTTCTCCTTGGCTTGTGGATGGCTGCCTTTCCCCTGTGTCTTCACATCATCCTCCCTCTGTAGGTGTCTGTGTACAAATTGCCTCTTTGAAGGACACCAGTCATACTGGACTAAGTCCCACTCTAATAACCTCATTTTAATTTACCTCTTTATTTTTTAGATTTTATTTCTAGAGAGCAGAAGGGCAGGAGAAAGAGGGAAACATCAATGTGTGGTTGCCTCTTGCACGCCCCCTACTGGGGACCTGGCCTGCAACCCAGGCATGTGCCCTGACAGAATCAAACAAGTGACCCTTTGGTTCAAAGGCCAGTGCTCAGTCCACCGGGTCACACCAGCCAGGGCTTAATTCACCTCTTTACAGACCGTATCTCCAAATGCAGTCACCTTCTGAGGTACTTAAGAGGTTGGGAGTTCAACATATTGCTGGGGGGCAGGGCAGGCACAATTCAGCCCATAACATCTCAGAATTTAAAAATTTCCTTCCTAGGTCACTTATTTCAGGAGTGCAACATAGAGGGTAAGTGGCAGGGACAGCCATTAGGACAAGCCTGAGAGAACAGAACAATGGTGCTCAAGGCTGAAAGTGACCATTAGCCTGGGAAGGCGTCACTGAGGACCCAGATAGAAGCCTGGGCTGTGAAAACCAGGTGGGGTGCGATGTGGTGCCGAGGCCTGTGCCCAGCTCCCCTTCTCAGCTCTGGCTTTCAGTCCTATTGCAGGATGTCGGCTTTGAAATGATGAGAGGTTACATCCCACTCACATTTGTCAGCTGGCAGCCCCAGTACCTGCTTCCAGGATTCCAGAGAAAAAGAAAACTGTGATAGGACGTTCACACCTGTGTGACTTAATCATTGTCATTGATTCATCTGGAAATACCATGACATGGCCATGTGCCCTAACATGTTCAAGGATCACAACCCCACCCCCAGCTTGCCTTTTTCAGTCATTCCCTCCCCTGCCTAGTATAGGTGGCTTCTTCAGGCTTCCTGCAAAAGTGAGTCATTAATCTAATGGTTGACATTCCATACCTGGTGGTTCCCGAGGGCTGCGTTGTCTTGAATGTAGGATAAGATAAATGGGCCAGATGATAATGCAGTGATGGCTGTTTGAGGCTGCAGTCCGGAGTGGAACTAGGTCGGCTGGCCCAGGAGGTGGCCGGTCCCCACCGAAGCTTGTCTCCTTTGAGGCAAACCTCTGAACTTGTGCATCTCATGTAGCATCCATAAGTCTGTGTGCATGGCAGGAAGCTTGGAGTTTCTGTGCTTTGGGTGGAATTAGATAAATTGAATTTGGTAACCTCGTGGAATAGCTCACATGGGCAGTTATATTTGATACAGAAATAAAAATGAACAGATGAATTGCAAATGTATAAATGCATTTGGTTTTGAAACACTTCCTATGTGGGAGTGAAAACCAATAACAAAAGGGATCTTTGGCGCTTGTTAAGTCAGGAGTCAATGGCACGTACCTTTCATACATTTATCTTTCCAGATCTGGTTTTTGTGGTGTTTTGTGTGTTTTGTTGTAAATCTCTGTATCCCCGGGACCTAGCACAGTACCTGCCCCTCAGATCCTGCCCACACCCCCAACCCCGTCCCCTTCTCCTGAGAAAGATTTAGAAGGCAGAATTATCCTTTTGGTTTAAACTATTTTGCTCTCTGAATTCCTCAGTCTTTTCTCATTTTGACCTAAAACAAATTCCTGTCATTATTTTTTAAATTGCACGCATCAGATTGAATTGTATGCATCAGAAACTTGTTAGAGCCGGCAGTGAACAGAGTCGTGGCTTGTATTATCTTCTCTGAATTGTCTCAAAATGGAACTGCTAACTAGTAATTGGCAAGTCCTGTATTTAACGTGTACGTGCTTTTTTTAGGACGCTAGTAAGAATTAACCCTTTATCCTTTGCCTACCCTGAGCTTCATAAATTCGGATTTGGGGAGAGCAGGATCAACCTGTAAACCATCTTGATCCTTCTCATTTCTGGACTCGGGGAAGTCACATGGCCTCCTCATGGAAGGGTTTCCCAGAGCTCCTGGCATGTGGCATTCAATAAACACTTGCCATTCAGTCGCATACAAAAGATACTCAAGAATACACGCCAAGTCTAATACCAGCTAATATTTACCGAGTGCTTCACTAACTGTGGGCCAGGTACTGAGCCAAACGCTTGGCCCACGTTATCTCACTGGAATCCTCCCGTCCCTGTGAGTCAGGTGTTAGTAACACTTTCAGAGGAGGTACTCAGGGATCAAAGGGGATCAAAGCGATTAAGGTGTTTGCCTAAGGTCCCACATTTAGCGAGGCAAAGTGCCCACACTTGGGACCAAGCCTCTAATCATTAATCCTCCCTGCTGCCTCTGGAAGGCACCCAGATGCTCTGGGGAGACAGAGAGTGGCAGGCACCCTGGAGAGGCTCCAACTGCCTCCTTCCGGAACCAGCCCGGGGCCATGTTCCTCTCTGCCGTGCCCCACTCTGCACGTGCTGGGTGCAGCCTTGGCTCCCCACTGGACCTGACCTCCTGTGTTCTGGCTTTTCTGAGGTGTGACGCAGGGGCAGTTGCTCTCTGCAGATTTCAGGTTAAATACACCCCAAAGGTTGGGCTGAATCGCGTTTTCTAATTTGGGGGCGTTTTGGGGGCACCTACAAAGTGCCTGTCCTGATGGGAACAACCATGCTCTCCAGCTCAAGGCTGACACACTTCTGGCTAACTTTGCTCAGCCTTTTTCCCCGTCTAAGTGGATTTTCGTGTAACCCGAAGGAGAGGGTCACGGCCCGAGTGCAGCGACTGATGTTCGTGAGGAGACTTCTCTGTGCAGGCCCAGAGCTTGGTAGGCTCAGATAATCCTCCGAGAAGGGCCCAGAGGCAGAGGGTGTGGAAGAGGATGAGCGACACCTCACCCCACCCCACCCCACCCCACCCTGGGTGAGGGAAGGAAGGGTGAGACTGGCCGGGTTCCCGCTACGGGATCCTGACCTCATTCATTCGCTCGTCAAGACAAGCCTACGGTGAGCCAGGTCTATACTGCCGGTGTGGAAGGAGTTCCCTCCTGACCAGGGGCGCTGGCACTCTAGGGAGAGGAGAGGGATGGCCCCCAAGAGTCCCCAGGGCACTGCAGGGGGTGCAATCACTGGTGGTCAGGGAAGTCTTCCCGGAGGAAGACTGCCGGAGCTGCGCGGATGACGAGGAGGAGCTAGCCAGGGGGCGGGAGGGGAAGGACTCTCGGGAAGAGGGAACCGTTAGCGAGGCTCCGGACAATCACGGACCCCAGTCCAGAAAGGAACGCGCTCCGCGGGCTGGGACGCCACTCTCCAACCCATCCACCACCTCCTCGCCTCACTCCCTCACCCCCTACCCTTAAGGCGGAGCGTCGGGGCGGTGCTAGGACCCCTCGCGCCCGCTGATTGGGCGGCGCAGCCGAGCGGAGCGGCTCCGCAGGCTCCAATTGGTGGGCGAGGGCCGGGCTCCACCTCCAGGTGTTGCCTAGTGCTGGTTCCAGCGGCCACGTGGGGGGCGGTGGGGGGTGGCGGGGGGCCGAGGGAGACGCACGGAGCTCCATCGACGGGACTTGACACGCGGCGGCCGTGGTGAGTGAGCGCCCGAGAGCCGGGGAGCTGGGCAGGGGCTGGGGTCGGCGGGCGCGGCGCTAGGTCCTCACACGCAGAGATGGGGGGAGGGTCTCGGATGGCGAGAGCACCTCTGCCCTGCCTCCATCACCATCCATCACATCCACCGTCACCTCCGCCGTCTCTCCAACATCGTCCTGCCTCGCTCGCCCCTTGGTGTGTCCCGGGAGTTTCCCTGCCCCGGGCCGGGCAATGGCCAGATGAAAGCCTGGCAGCGCTCCCCAGGAATCATAACAATCGTAGGAATAACAACCCACGCCACGGAGCGCTCCCCGCCGCCCGGGCGCTGGTCTGTGGCTTTGCCCCTTAATCCTGAAAACAGCACGTTCCGCTCAGGGTCGTCTGTTTGGAGAGGCCGTCCTCGACCACCCTATAGTAAATAGCACCCCCTCCCCCGCTGCCACACACACACACACACACACACACTCACTCACTCCCACTCCTCAGCCTTCTCCCTCTACACTGTTTCTCAATCATTTACCTCCCTCCCCCAAAAAGGTGTTGGGGTTCGGCACCGTCCTGCAACCCGGTTTGAGTGCTCCTCGAGGGCTGGGACTTTGTTTTGTTCAGCAGGCACATAGCTCCGCCAGCAAATAGTCTCAAGAAACAAATGCACCCCGGGAGGCAGCCGCTATTGTTAGCCCCGATTTACAGTTGGGGAAATGGAGGCTGCTAAGATAAGTGACTTCCCCAAGGTCGTATCAGCCAACCTTGTGCGACCCCATAATCCAGGGTCTTGGCCCCTGGCCCTTGGCCGAGTGGATTTCTTTTCTGTCCTGCTGACCTAAGGCAGGTGGGGGTGGCACCAGAGGGTGTTAGGACAGGGAGCTCATCTGTGCAGCTGAGCCAAAGGCAGTGAGGGTGAAGCAAGTCACTGAGGTGGCTGTGGCAGCCCCGGACCATCTGGCCTTGGAGGTGATCAGAGAGACAAAGCTGCTGTTTTGCAGATTAGAGCAGCCTCCCAGCACCTCAGGTTCCAGCATCTGGATAGCTGGACCCACCAAACTCTGAAGGTGGACACCCTGCTTGGGGAGGGGCATCTGAGAGAAGGGCACCTCCATGGCCTTGAGGAAGAGCCCCAGGGACCAGGGTTTGCTTCCAGGCTTGCTCCCCACTTCTGCTGTGTGACTTTGGGCAAGTGACTTAACTCCCCTGAGCTCACCCTTTGCTAAACCCAGAGTCTGCAGGCTGAGTAGTCTCCCAAAACACTAGAAAGGAAGATGGGCCCTTCCGGTGACTCCAGTCAGCAATGGCACAGTGCGGCAGGGGGCTCTGTTCTTGAACCCTTCAGGCAAGTCAACCCATCCAGTCCCGTCTCTAAGCAGGGCCACCTGGAAGACCTCAGAGGAACAAAAGAGCCCCTCCTCATTCCAAATGTCCCTTTAGGGAGGTGCTGGCCAAGAGCAGGTCTGGTCCAGGGAGCTAAGCAGGTGGTTGTGCTGGAATGGGGTATGCAGGTCTGTTACACAGGTCAGGGTTAGCCCAGCCCCCTCCCTGGGCAGCTCCCAACTCCAGGCCTGCGGCCAAAGTGCCCCCCAGGCTCCTGAGTGAGGGAGAGGAAGGGAGAAACTTCCAGTTTCCTGAGGATGGGGAAGGATTAGGTGATAATGAGTGGGGTGGGGCTCACCAGAGGGCCAAGACCTCCCTACCCCTGCCACCTAGACTTAGGAAGCTGCAGCTCGGTCTGGAGGGCAGAGACTATTCGTAGCCCTAGACACAGCTGTCTTGTAGCATGTGGGAGTGTGTGTGTGTGTGTGTGTGTGTGTGTGTGTGTGTGTGAGTGTGTGAGAACCCGTGGGCTCCTTTCGTCTTACACTCTCAGTGTCTGAGCAGCTGTGTCAGCACCGGCAGAATAAGTGTGCTCCTTACCTCTCCCTCCTCCCATCTCTCCTCTCCATTACCCCTTCTTTTATCTTTCTTATCCCTCACTGTTTCCAGTTGTCTCTGCCTTTTCAGCCTCTGTTCTCTCTCTCTCTCCCTTTCACTCGGTGTGGTGTTTGGTCTTTGCCTCCTCTGATCCCCTCACCTTGGGGTCCAGGGCATCCCAGCCCATGACGTGATTATGAAGTTTAGAAACGGAAGTTTACTGGCAGCCCCCCTCTCGTGGCTGGAACACAGGTCACGTAGCTTTTGTGTCAGTTATGCAGCTAAGTTTCCTTTATTTAAATATCGAAGGAGCCCTGGCTGGTGAAGCTCAGTGGATTGAGCGCGGGCTGGGAACCAAAGGGTCCCGGTTCGGTTCCCAGTCAGAGCACATGCCTGGGTTGCAGGCCATGTCCCCAGTGGGGGCCATGTGAGAGGCAACCATACATTGCTGTTTCTCTCCCTCTCTTTCTCCCTCCCTTCCCCTCTCTCTAAAAATAAATAAATAAAATCTTAAAAAAAAAATTTGAAGGAACAAGGGGTAGTGGACATGATGTGGGAAATGGTCGGGATCAAAAAGCACAAGGACGTGAGGGCCCAGAAAAGCAGGAAAGGAGAGGATGCCGGAGGGAGGAATCTGCAGGCGCCAGGGGAGGCTGGGAGGGGATGGCGCAGCCTCTGGTTCCCGGCTTTTCCCTTGGCGGCTGCTCCCAAAAGTAATCGATTGCCACTGGTGCCTCCACCCTGTCCTGAGCCTGGGGCTGAAGGTCACGGGCAGGGGCTTGTGAAGCAGCTCTGGCCATCTGGCTCATGGGCCACCCCCGTAGGCCACAGAGCTCCTGTCCTGGAACCTGCCATGGCTCCCCACTGTCCACAGGGCAGAGCCTGAATTCCCTAGTGTGACATTTAAGGCTGATCTCAGTCTGTCTCTGGCCTGCTGCTCTGGAAAGGTCTACCGAAGGGCCCCAGCTGCTGCCACTCCTCTGTGCCTTTGCGCCCGCCCCCCCCCGCCTCTCCCTGGCTCCCAGCTCTTTGGACCAGCTGGTCGTCTAGCATCCCAGCCCAGGGCACAGAGGTGCGGGTGTGTGACCCAGGGTGGGATTCCTGTGGCTATTTCCCCAGATCTCAGTCCTTGGGGAGGCCTTCCTAGCCGCCGTCACTCCCAACCTGCACTTCACATCCTTCCTCGCTGCTTTATCACCATCTAGCATATTCCATGTCTTACTTCTTTTTAAAAAGATTTTATTTATTTTTAGAGACAGAAGAAAGGAGGGAGAAAGAAAGGGAGGGGAACATCAATGTGTGGTTGCTTCTTTCACACCCCCTACTAGGGACCTGGCCCGCAACCCAGGCATGTGCCCTGACAGGGAATTGAACTGGCAACCCTTTGGTTCACAGGCCGGCACTCAGTCCACTGAGCCACACCAGCCAGGGCCTGTGTCTTATTTATTTAATGTCTTTCTCCCCCATGAGAATGTTGGGTCCATGAGGGCAGGATGGAGTCTGTCATTTTGTTCAGGGCCCCGTGTCCCCTGAGTCCCCAGTGCCTAGGACACTGTCTGGCACACTGCAAGGGCTCAGGACGGGTTTGTCTAGTGAAGGAGCTCACTGGGCGTCTGATGGGGGCACCATGGCTCGACGGCCTGGGAACCAGCCCTTCTCCCTTGCCCTCTGCAGCCTTCTCTCCCGTGGGGCTTCAGGCTGGGCACGCTGGGGGCCATGCAGAAGGCTGGGGCAAGGGGCAGGAGGGCCTCGGACTGCGGCCCTGCCCCTCACCGGCCCAGGTGCATCACCAAGTTTGCCCAGGTGGGTGGGGCCGCCCCCCCCAGTGTGCTCTGGTGGGTGGGGATTGGGTAGCAGGTCCTGGGGGGGGGGGAGCTGTGGGAAAGACCTACTTCTATGTCTTCCCTCCCTGACCCAGGCTCTGGAATGTATGTGCACGTGCACAGATGAGGAAATGGGGGTTCAGGGGGCTGAGTGCTGAGACCGGGGCCACCTGCTGGGAAAGTAGCAGAGCCTGGACGGGAGTGCAGTGCCCTGTCGCTGTCCGCAGCTCCGCCCACACAGCAGAGTGTGTGTTTGAGGGGGCATTTGGAGGGTGGGGGTCAGGAGCCATGAGCCTGACTTCCCTGCCTCCCTCCCACCCCCACCCCACCCCACCCCCAAGCAGTATGTGGGCTCCTTCTCCGTGGATGACCTGGACACCCAGGAGAGCGTATGGCTGGTGCAACAGCAGCTGTGGGCACTGAAGGTAGGTGGGCCGGGGAGGGCACTTCCCTGGCGGGGATCCCACCTTGATCCCTTGAGACCCTCTGATCCGCCCCACCCTCCAGTCCTAGAGATGGAGTGAGGCCCCGGGGGGGCCAGAGCAAAGCCATTCTGAGCTGTGGGCCCCGCCGGGACCACACCGAGGCTCCTGGAGCTGCCTCCGTTGTGCCCAGGGACTCTGTTCCCTTAGGGAGATGAGACCTGTGCCCTACAGGTGAAGGCACAGGTGGGAGGGACATGGGGGGGATGGCGTTAGCTGGGGGGTGGTCTGCTGGGAGTCGTTCATACTTCCCTGACTCCTGGAGGTCCATTGTCCAGGGCTCAGGTCCCTGGCAGGTGAGGGGGCACTTGGCTGACCAGCCCCTAGTGACTGGTACTGAGGCTGGGCAGGGCAGGGCCTGGGAGGTAATGCCTTCCCCCGACCAACTCTCTCCCACCCAGGACTGTCCCCGACGCCGGGCCGTTGTCCTGAAATTCAGCCTCCAGGGCCTCAAGATTTACAGCAGGGAGGGCGAGGTAGGAGCCCCTGTGGGTGCTGGTGCGGGCCAGACTGGACAGGTGTCCTACTCCCACAGGATGCCCTTGCCTCTGCCAGGCCCTGCCCTGCTCCTTGAGCCTCCCACCTCGCCAGCCTGCTCAGGACCTTGGGAGTCCTGTCTCCAAGGGGCCTCCCCCGGGGCAGACACAGTAGACAAGTTCCTCCCTATCTCACCACTGATTCCGGCCCTCTGAAATCTCCTCCAGGCACCAGCTCCGGGCTGAGCATCGGGACCATCCAGCCCCATGACACTTTTGCGGTCCCCCGGCCTCTACGCGGGCCTGCCCAGCATGGGCCAGCAGGCTGCGGCCAGCCTTCCGTGGCTGCGGAAGGGGGGGTCCCGGCTTCATTGTTCATCCTCCTGGCACAAGCCAGTGTTCGTTGAACACCGACTGCATGCCAGGCAGCACGTGCCACACAACTCTGGGTGCCACTTACCTAGGACTGGTGCAAATGGTGTCCCAGAGCTGTGCACTGAGGGGGCCCTGGGGTCAGTCCCATGCCACCTGCCCGAGGTCTCACTGACCCCACCAACAGCTGCATCACAGGGGTACTAGCACACCTAGCACTTGTCACAACGAGGGCTCAGAGAGCCATGCTCACCTGCCCAAGACAGACAGACAGACAGACATAGATCGAGTGACAGAGGCAGGATTCAGACCCTGGCCCTCTGACTCCAGAGACCAGGAGTGCCACCCCAGGGCCTGCTGCCACTGCCTGTCTGTGACCCCACGGGCCACGAGTGCTCTGCCCCTCGGTTCCACAATGTGGGTGTGGTGACCCCAACCTGTAGGTTGGCAGCAGGGACCAGGAGACCCAAGCCCCGTGGCTGTGGGAAGGGTGAGGGTTTTGGTTCGAAGCAGGGTTTGGGCCGGACTGGAAGGAGGGGAGCATTCTTCACCCCAGAAGCTGGGTGGGCCCTCAACTGGGCACACGGGCTGGAGAGCAGGCGCAGGAGGCCTGCCGGCAGGTGTGTGGGGCCTACGGGGCTGGCGCACACTGGGCTGGCAGCTGCAGGCCTGGTGGGGGGGGTCTCATGGGAACTGGTTGCCTCCCCAGGTGCTTCTGATGGCGCACGCCCTACGGCGAATACTCTACTCCACGTGGTGCCCAGCCGACTGCCAGTTCGCCTTCGTGGCCCGAAACCCCCAGAGCCCGGCCAGCAAGCTCTTCTGTCACCTTTTCGTGGGCAGCCAGCCTGGAGAGGTATCTGGGGTCAGGCAGGGGACCGGCACTGGGGCTGGAGTGCAGGGCTGCTGTGCATCAGCGCGGGTCCCAGGGACTGAGAGGCCTCAGAGGGATTAGCCACGCTGGCCGGGGCCCCGCCAGATGTGCACCCATCACCACACAGGCTCGCTCTGCCCCTTGAGGACTCAAAAAAGCAAGTCTGTGGCCTCAGTGTGCCGTGAGGACTAGGCCATGCACTTGGAGATTAGAGGGTCTCCCTGCTGCACCTTTTCTCCCTTCTCCCTACCTGGAATGCCCTTCACCTTCTCGTCCTGGCAGATTCCAGAGTGCCCTTCAAGGCTCAGCCCGCATGTCTGTGTAGCCCACTTTGACGCCTCTAGACTGCCCCTCCCCTCTGGGGTCCTGTGACACGAACCGCACTCTGTCATCATTAGGGCTGTCCCTACCAACAGACACCGGGGTTTTTTTGACACTAGAGTCTGGGTCCAGGTTCCAGTTCTTGGCCCCATGGAGTAAGTGGTTGGGCAGGCAGATCCCGGAAGTCAAAGCCAGTGTGACCGCTGTGAACAACGGAGACTTGGCAGCCTATTGTTGAGCAAGCAGAGGCGGGTCCGGGTCTGTCCCATAGCAAGCATTGGCCACCACTCCTGTACGTCAAGCCCTGTGCTGGCTACTGGAGTGGCAGGTGGCCGAGACATGGCCTTTGATCTTCTGGAGCTCCCAGCTCCAATGTGTTGGAATGATGTAGGTGGTGGGAACGTCCTGGGCCTGTGCTGGGGGATTTTTGTGCTCCACTTCAATAAAGGAGCAAAGGGAGGTGGGGATGAGGAAACAGGACAGAGGCACCATGTTCTGCCCAGGGTCACATGCAGCTCCTAAGTGACGGAGCCAGGATTGGATCCCAGGTTCTGTGACTCCACTCTGTGGATCCCAAGAGGGCCTGGGTTCTTAGCTGCTTCTCTAAGAGGGTCCTGAATAATGCACAGGATGGGGTGGTGAACCCAGGGAGAGGAGCACGGTTAGCCCAGGTATTCCCGGCTCCAAGCCTGACGCCTGGAACAGAGTAGATGCTCAGTCAGGGACGGCTGCATGGTGGGGAAGTTCTGAGGGATAAGTAGGAGTTCCACTCTGACGGGGAAGAGCATCCCAGGCCATGCCCCATAGGGGGAGTGGGTTGATGCCTAAGGAATTCCCTAGGAGACCTCCCTAAACTGAGCCCCTCCCTTCTCTTCCTAGGTCCAGATCCTGCACCTGCTGCTCTGCCGCTCCTTCCAACTCGCTTACCTCTTGCAGCACCCTGAGGAGCGAGCACAACCTGAGCCCTGTCTGGGGCCCACAGGGGACACGCCCCTGAAGTCCCTGTCCAGCCCCGGGGCCCGCCCTGGCCTAGTACAGGAGCCCTTTGGCCGTGATCAGCTCTCAGAGAATGTTTATGCCCTGGTCTCCTTCCGGCGGCTGCCAGCGGAGGGGCCCACGGGCAGTGGGGTATGCAGCACCCCAATCCCAGCCAGGGCAGTAGACAGGGAAGTGGGTGTGGGTTTGGGGGTTATGTGTAGGAAGGAAGGGGGCTTCACCTGACCTTGCATGGCTGGGCCTAATCTGCCTGTCCCTCTGGGCCCCTCTTGGTACCCTAGAAGGAGCTGCCATTGTTCGAAGGCCGTGGGGGCGCCCGCCACGTCCGCCTCGGGAACCCCTACTGCTCGCCCACTCTGGTGCGCAAGAAGGCCATCCGCAGCAAGGTGATCCGCTCCGGGGCCTACCGCGGCTGCACCTATGAGACCCAGCTGCAGCTGTCGGCCCGGGAGGCCTGTGAGTAGCAGCGCACCCCCGCCCCGTGCATCCCTGGGGCACGGGCGTTTGCCCCTGCGGGAGTTGGAGGGCGACCCCCCCCCCAGTGCCTGTTCCTATAAGGCTGCGACTGCGCCTGTGAGCAGATGCCTGTGCCGTGGGGGGATGTGTTTCGTGTCCATGTGAGTGAGTGAGTGTGCATCCAGGTCTGTGTTCCAGGCTAGCCTTGGATGTGCTTTAACTGGCGAGTGGCTGCGAGTGGCTTCTGTGGGTGTGTCCTTCGGAGGACGGGGCAGGCTTGGTGAGGAGATGAATGTGAGGTCCGGGGCCTGTGGGGGTGGGCTGGGCTGATTAGGGTGAGACAGCCGGGCTCCGTCTGACCCCTGGTGGTCTCTGTAGTTCCTGCTGCGTGGGAGAAGTGGCCCCGGGGTCCTGGTGGCTCCTCGTGCTTGGTGGAGAGCGAGGGAAGCCTGACAGAGAACATCTGGGCCTTCGCGGGTGTCTCCAGGTAGGACTGGCCGGGCCTGGCTGAGCACCTGTTCCCTTGGGGTGAGCAGAGAAATAGGCTCCGCCCTTAGGGCGCACATTCCAGTACAAGGGCAGCGTCCTTCTGACCGCAGGCCTGGGCCTCAGTTTTCTCAACGGTAAGGTGGGGATAACAGAAGGACCGTCATCGCAGGGCTGTGGAGAAGATGGAGTGAGGTAACTCAGATGAGTAAAGACCTCAGCGCCGGCAAACAGCTCCCTGCATGTCAGGTCTTTAAAACTCTCCTCGTTGGGTCTTGAGGTTGTCAACTAAGGACCCCCTAGAAACCTTCCAGAAAGGAAGTCTAAAAGCTTCGCGCCGCTGGGGCCCTCCTCCCGGACAGACACCGTGGTCATGATGCTGTGGGCTGGCGTGCCACCGCCCTGGAAGCTACCTGAAGCTGGGTGCGGACTAGAGGTCCCGCCTTCAGCCTCTCCCTCTGCCCTCCCAGGCCCAGTGCCCTGGCCCTGCTGCGGAGAGACGTGCTTGGGGCCTTCCTGCTGTGGCCTGAGCTGGGCGCCAGTGGCCAGTGGTGCCTGTCGGTGCGGACGCTGTGTGGAATCGTGCCCTACCAGGTCTACCGGAACCACCTGGGCCGCTACTGCGTGGAGGTGAAGAGTTCCTACAATTGGCCCCGCCCCTTGCCCTCAGGCCCCTCCCCCTGTAACCACTGCGCCTGCCTCACCCTCAGTCCAGTCCCCCATTGGCTTTTCCCACCCTTCACTCCATTCAGCCCCTTCCTCGTTGTCCCACCTGACCTCACCCAACCCCACTTCTACCTGTGGGCTCCCCTCTAGGGCCCCTCTCTCTCCAGGGGCTTCGGAGGGTACCACTAACAGAGTCTGGAGCTAGCGTCATGCCGGCTTTTCAAAGCCTGCTTTCCCACACCCTAATGCATGTCTTAGCAGAGGAGGAAGCTGACTCCGAGGGTAGGGGCTGGCCTAAGCTCTTCCAGCCTCTGTGTCTCCAGGTCTGGAGTCTTGGCTGATCACAGGTTTCCAGGGACTGGGATGGGCAGGGGGCTTTTTAAATGTGCGCCCTCACCTCCACGCCAAGTGCCTCAGTCCTGTCCAAGCTGGGAGGAAGAGGCAAACGGTGTCTGGCTCTGTTCCGAGGAGGACAGTGACCTCCTGGAGCTCAAATTTCCTCCTGAGTGGGGCAGGATCCCACGTGAGGGGGTGGTTGGTGCCCAGCACCACTCATGGGGACTTCCAACACCGAACTGAAGCCCCTTCCTCCCCCAGCACCTGCCCGCTGAGTTCCCCAGCCTGGAGGCCCTGGTGGAGCATCACGCTGGGACGGAGCGCAGCCTCTTCTGCTCCCTTGACATGGGCCGCCTGAACCCTGGCTACAACTGCAGGCCCGAGGGCAGGCCTTCCCGGACACTCCGGCCCCTTAGCCATGCCAAGTCGGAAGCAGAACTGCAGGGCCTGGGCTAGGAGGCCAGGCCCCACTCCAGCAGGCCCTGCGTCATCCTGGGCCTCAGCAAGCCACTTTGCCCTTCTTCTACCCCGCTGGTCACCAGTTCCAGCCAGTCACTCTGCCCCTTGGACCAGTCTTCTGTCCCTTCACTGGTTGTGTGGGGGAGCCCTGAGGTTGGGGATTGCCGATGGCTTCTCATATGACATGTGGCCCCTTGAGATTACAGGAAGGGCAGGCATCTGTGAACTTGCTGGGTGACTTCGGATGCTTGTCCTCTCTGGGCTTCACTGGACCTTTCTGGGGTGGGCCGGAAGGCTCCCTCACAATGGAGGTGTAGCTCTTTCCGGGAGGCCCTGCCTGACTGGGAGTCTCCCAAGAGCTCCTGACTGAGGGAGGGGTGTCTGGGGATGGAGTTCTCATATGGGGCAAAGGCCTGGGGGTGAGCCACCCCAGTGAGAGACATGGAGGTGACTGGAGCCTGCAGGCTGCATCTGTGCTGCCTATTTCACAGGCCATCTGAGGTTAAGGGAGTCTTCCCTTGAGTTGTGAGGAATGGGGCTTGGAAGGGGCAGGACGGATGAAGAGCAGTGCCACCCAGAGCCCACATGTGGGGTGGACACCCGGGTGCGGAAAGCAGCACTAACCCTCAGACGGGCCGAGGAACCTCAGCGCACTGCTTGGGAGGGCTGGTTTGTCTCTACTCCAAGCCACAGCGTTGAGATTCCTGCTCACTGGAAAGGTTGCCCAGCCTCCTCCGCTCCCCCACGTGCCCGAGAGCCACCGAGACACATGCACGTTGTGTTTCCTTTTGCCATTTGACTGGAAGGGGCTTGCAGTGAGCCACAGGCTTAGAGGGGTGAGCACTGGTATTGCCCTTAGTGTGATGCTGGCCAGGGCTGTCCTCCTTCAGTAGCTCCACTGGGGATGGGGTCAGAGCAGAGTCATCCAGAGTTAGAACTGACGTGGGCCCTGCCAGACGGGGCTCAGCCTCAGTGGACAGAGGGAGTCCCCGGCAATGACTAGTGTAAGGCGCTGGTCCTGCCCTGCCCGGCAGGTCCAGGTATCCCCGTGTGTAAGTCAGCCTGACAGACACAAATCTACCAAGTGAGGCAGCAAGTTCACTGGGGGTAACTGTTTCTCAGGCATCGGCCTAGTCGTGAGTCTGGGGGCTGCTCTCCCTCTTCTGGGAGCGGATGCGACTGTTCAGTGCCTTGAAAGTAACAGACTTCTGACCTCTGGGAGGAAGATGGCGGCCCCAGGAGAAGAGAAAGGATTCTTGGAATCCCCAGCTTATAGCCTACCCCCAGGAAATGGTCTTGGCTAGGGACATTGTCATTCTTGTCAAAAGGGATCGGAGGAAGCTGTCCTTTGGGGCTCATTTCACTGGGACTATACCATTGATTCTGTACTGAATGCGGATGGGAACCTAGGACTCCCTTTCAGCCATTTCTATCAGAAGCCATCTCCGTGGGCCAAGTCCTGGTCCCTAGTGGGAGCACCCAGTCCCTCCATTTTCCTTGCAAGGAGAGGTGTTTGGCGCCTTCTAGCACTGGATCCACACGTTTAAGGAGACCTGGTAACCGGCCCAGGCTTAGGCCAAAGCCTGCCTCCCTGCTGGATGCGTGGTGGTGTGCAGAGTGTCTAGGTGTCAGGATGTCCCCAAAGCACTTTACCTTCCTTCACACAGCATTTATTGTTTACGTGGTGCAAACAGGGCAAGGTTTTTCGACCCATGCGCACGGATGCTCCGCTGTCTTCATTACAGATCATTCTCTTCCCACCAGCACCACCTGGGTGGCCCAGTTCTCCTTACTGAATGTACTTGAAATAAAGTGCATTTCTTTGGATTGTCTAGTACAGACTTTTTCTTTGAAAGGTGAGGTCTTTGCCCAGTTTTCCTGGGTTTTTTTTTTTTTTTTTTTTGTATAACAGCATACCTCCGGATAGTGCCGAATGGCAAACCAGACAGGTCCTGTCCTCAGAGGCTCGGGTGTCTCAAAGGAATTGGTATATTCAAATCACCTCTCCTGCTGAAAACGTCCAGCGGTTATTTCCCATAGGAAAAAGACTCAAGTCCTCCTCTCTGGCAACTTGGGCTTTCCTTCTGGTCCTGCAAACATGCCACAGGACGTTTGCACAGTGTGGACAGGTCTCCTTGTTCTCCCCACCTTTTGCCTGGTATAACTACTTAACCTTAGCATCTCAGCTTCTGTCACTCTCAGGCAACCTGCCTCACCCCCCCACGGGAAGGGGCAGTAAGGTTCCCTTGTTGGATGTTCCATAGAACTGGTCCTTCGGTTTGTAATTACTAGTTCGTTTAAGGGATTTTTGCATGTGGGAGATTTGTCTTTGATGTGAACCTCCCCTGCTGGATTGGACCATGGGCTCCAGGAGGGCAGGGATTGGGCTGTCTCCTAGCGCTTATCCCAATGCCTAGCAGGTAGCCGAAAGTGGAGCCTAGAAGAGGCTGTTCTGGCTGGAGGGACTTGTGCAGAGCCAGCAGAGATGGGCCAGGGAGTCTCTGAAGCTAAAGAGACTTTGGCTCTCAAAGTTGTTTTTGTTCCTTAATCTTGTGTCTTAGAAAAAACGAGGGGCGGCGTTAGAAGGAACCGTTAGTCTGCCCCAGGACTGGGGATGTGTTCCCCTGTGTCAAAACAGGGATGTGAAGAAAAGCGAGGTCCTGGTTGCCTTT
The DNA here is from genome assembly GCA_004026765.1 of Micronycteris hirsuta. NCBI lineage: Eukaryota > Metazoa > Chordata > Mammalia > Chiroptera > Phyllostomidae > Micronycteris > Micronycteris hirsuta. The sequence continues at coordinate 92,386 of PVJI01003404.1, forward strand.
CTCGGTCTCTAACCCCCGAGTGAGGCCCCTCCTCTTATATCTGCTTCAGAGGTGGAGTCAGGCCTCCGCGTCTCTGAACCGGGGCTATGAGCATCCGAGACGACAGCGGGTGTGAAGCGCCTGGCACAGCCGGTCGACGCTCCAGCAAAGCCAGTGGGGTCCTGCATGAAGACAGCCCACGCGCGCGGGCTGCTGTTCGGCGCGGAGAACTCGCGGACGTTCTCTGGCGCCGCCACCTGTGACGCCACGGCGTTGCTCAGCAACCGAGAACGCCACGGTGCGAGAGGGCGGCTGGGGCCCGGGTCCTGCGACGTCGCCTGCAGCGCGGATCCCCCACTTCCCCCGCCCGGGCCAGGCCTCAGGGAAGGGCGAGCCCGGGCGCGGGAGGAGGCGGCGACCCGGCTCCGGTCCTTCGACTCCCCAGCCGCCCCTTTCCTCCTGTCCGAGCGCCCCCCGGAGACCCGTTTCCCCTCCCCCACCCCAGCCCCGCGCCGCGGCCCCGCCCAGGCCGTGAGGCCCCACCCCCTGCGCCGGGCTCTCGCTGCGTCCGCTGGTCGCGGCGGCCAGGGGCCCCCTGCCTGGAGGCCGTGTGTCCCGGCCGCGGCCTCCACGTCGGGCCGCGCCCCCGGGGACCCCTTCGGCGCGCTATGGCCTCGGAGTCGGTGAAGGTGGTGGTGCGCTGCCGGCCCATGAACCAGCGGGAGCGGGAGCTGAACTGCCAGTCTGTGGTGACGGTGGACTCCGCGCGCGGCCAGTGCTTCATCCAGAACCCCGGCACCGCCGGCGAGCCCCCCAAGCAGTTCACCTTCGACGGCGCCTACTCCGTGGACCACTTCACCGAGCATATCTACAACGAGATCGCCTACCCGCTGGTGGAGGTGAGGGCGCCCGGGAGGCCGCCGCCTCCGCGGACCGGCGGGGCAGGACTTGGGGCCGCCCGGAGGGGTCCTGAGGGACGGCACTGCCCCCAAGCCGGCCGGAAGGCCCTTCTGGAGTCGCACAGGCGGACGCCAGCAGGTTGGTCTGAAGACGTCCGTGCAGGCGGGAGAGAGCAGGAACTCGTCCGCTAGGTCTGCGGCCAGGCCCCCGCCGCCCCCAGTGCCTCGGCTGGCCTCGCCCCCAGCCTTCACGGCCCCTCGCCCGCAAGAGCTCCAGCCCCAAGACCACCTGCCCTCCCCCGTCACCTGAGAGCTGCGGGACTTCTCCAAACGCCCCGGCCACTTTCCTCCCAAGAGTCCCGGTTTCCCCTCCCCTTCCTCCCCCTTGCCCTCCTCCTCCCCCTCGCGCCCTCCATCTTCCCCTCCCCCACCCCCTCTGCTGTCCCCCTCCTCCCCTCCCCCTCCCAGGCTGTGGCCTCTGCTGTCTCCCGTCAGTATTCGGAGCCCTCTCCCTCGTCCTCCTCCCGCTTCCTGAGAGGCAGTGGCCGGTCCAAGTCTGGGGACGGCGAAATGGGGGAGGGAATCTCACCAGTTCCCAGCTTTTGCTTGTTTGAGCTTCATCACAGGGGAGACACCCACATTTCACAGATGGGGAGACTGAGTCCCGCGGGGAGGACACTGGCCAAGCTCCGCGGGGAGTCTGGCGGAGGTGGGGCTGGAGCCGCTCCTGCCGTCCGCCGGGCAAGGGCTCTGTCCTTCCCCCAACATCGCCCCAGCCGCCAGCAAATCACTAGTTAAAGGCGATGTCACAGGTGGTCCCAGGAAGCAGGGAACAGTTTGGGAAAGGCTGCATGCACTCTCCCTCGCCGGAAGAAACCAGTGTAACTTATTTAACCCAGCGTTTCCCGAGTAGATTTGAGCACGGAACTCTGTTCTGGCTGGCGGGCCATTTACCATCCCAGAACACCAACTTTGTCTGCCCCATCTCTTCCTCCCAGAGAATCAAAACCCGGGGGCGGGCGGAAGTGTATCTTCACAAGACTCCGTGGATGTATGGAGCTGGAGTCCTCATCCATGATGGGAAACTGAGGTCCGGAGCATTACCCAACATACGATGGGCCGGGCGGCTTCAGCTCCTAGCAATGCCTGGGGTCGGTGCTCTATCCAGCTGTCTGCCATCCAGTGAGCAGCATGCAAAGCCCAAGTCAGGCGGCCGGGAGCCCCAGCAGCAGCGCCGTTAGGGCTGGGCGGCTGAGTGCCTGCCCGGCTGGGCTCTGCCCCGGCTCCTGCTGCTCTCCCAGGGCTCTGACCACCTGCAGGGGCCTCCTGCCCGGAGACCTTCCTTTCAGGTCCTATTGCACCAAGATTTCCAGGACTTCTAACTGCCCCTCCCCTCCCCTCAAATCTAGGCTCTGTTCCTGATCTTCCCTGTCACTGGGTGACCTCTTGGACTCTCCACCCAGACCCACCTGTCAACCAACTCAGCGTGTCCTCCCCTCCACGTCTGGCCTGCTGGGCTCTTCCCCAGCTGGTGGCCTTGCCATCTCCCCCTACTCCCTCCTTCACACCCATGGCCTTAGAGTCACCTCCGATGTCCCACCCAGGGGCCAGGTACCACGACTTCTATCACATCCAGACTGAGAATGGTGGGCCTGGATTCCAGAGACGTTGGTGCGGTGGAAGCCATAGAATTTGGCCTCTGGAGGGGACTTGGAGCTGTTCATTTCGGAGGGGGAAGAAAGGGGGCGTGAGCAATTTAGGATCGATGCTTTTTATTTCAGTTTCAATACTTAGGTATTTAATGTGAAGTAGAGAAATATTGAGCACATCCGATCTATAATGCAGTTTCATGGGAATTACTGCTGAAGACGACATCAGGTTAAAGAGAGAGTGAACTCACAGTTGATTTCCTGAAAAATCACTTAGTAGATAATGGTACTGGAGAGGCGGCAGGACCCGGGAGGAAGTGCAGAGTGGCTGAGACTGACGACTTTCTCCGCGGGAGAGCTCGTCCCTGGCCAGTCTGGAGGGATCCGCCGATGGGTGAAACTTTTTTGAAGTTTTATGTTTTGCCTTAAAAATGCATACGCGTTGCTTTCCACCTCACTCTGGAGCAGGGCTGTTCTGCAGAACGCTGCATGGTGGCGAAATACTCTCTTTTTGGGCTGTTCGGTTAAGTGCCCACCGGCTACAAGTATGTAGCCAAATGGGCCTAGTGCTACTGAAGAACAGAATTTTAATTTCATTTAACTTTAAATAAGTTACATTTTAATAAGCACGTGTGGCTAGTGGCTCGAGAGCCAAAACGAGTTGTGTTTCATGGAAAAATATTTTACATCACTTCAGTTTTTAAGTGTACATTAATTAAACTAAATCAAAATAAATTCAATTTTTCAGTTGCATCAGGCGCATTTCCGGTGGCTGGTAAGCCGCTGCCCTGTGGATGGGGCAGTGATACTTCTGTCAACTCCTCTCTGGGTTTGGGTGACAGATACTCTGGGTGCTAAACCACGTTGTTCCTGGGACTTCGTGAGCCCCTGGCTCTGAGGGGCCCAGCCGTGGCCCCTGATTGCGGGGTGGGTATGCAGCCTCCGGCCCTCTGATGGCCGCAGGAACCCACCCACTCATGGTCAGGGTCCCTCGGACAGGGGAGAGGTGCTCGTCCAGTTCTGCCCATAACAGTGAGGACTTCCCTCAGAGGAACTGTGGGTTGCGACTTGGGTCTCCCTTCACCAGCAGTCCCTGGGGTCCCGGGGCCCTTTATTGGTCTGTTGCAGGATGGAACCAGCCCACGTGGTGCCACGTGGATCTGCAGGGTCCGGAGCAGCTCTCTGAGCCCACGTTCTGACTCCGGGTTCCTTCTCCCTCATGCCGAGGTCTAGAATGCGTGTCTTCACGTGTGAGGGCAGGGACTGGGTGTCAGCCTGATTCATCACTGTCCCCTGTCGGGGCTCAGTGATGGCACAGGGAAGAGAGTCAGTATCTGCAGAATGAAAAATGCATCGTGAGTGAGGAACGACTTCAGGGTGTCACCCTGTTTGCCCCCTACCTTCCTTCCCAGCTTCATCTTCCATCCCCTGCACCCCAGCCCGTCACCTCTGTCTTTGCTCAAGCTGTCCCCTCTGCCTGGAATGCCTTCCTCTTCTGTCACTTGGCAAAATCCAAACCACCCTTTGAATTCCGCCACTTCCGCCTACCCAGGAGGCTGGGCCAGGTTCCCCCTTCTCTCTCCTTCCCGAGACCCGCAGTTCCGACTTCACACTGGCCTCCACTTGCTTCCTATGGGAATCACTCCCCCACAAACCCAGGCAGGCAGGCAGTGAGCGCGGCTGCACGCCAGCTCCCCTCCGCCAAGTGCATGCAGGAGCTCTCCGGTAAACCTCACAACAGCCTTGCCGCTCTGACCCCTTATTTCAGAGGAACCTGATGCTCCCTGTGCCTGGGTAAGAACCACCCACGGGCACACAGTCAGTAAAGGACGGAGACTGATTTGAACGCAGGGAGCTAGGTTCCAGGACACATGCTCTTAACCACACACGGGGACAGTCTCCTGCCCCACCGGGCAGTGAACTCCTTGAGGACAGAGCTGGTATTCATCTCTACCTGCCCACCCCCACCCGGGGACAGCGTGGGGGGAGACCCGGCCGTGCTGAGTCAGCTGAGCACTGGTGTTTTGGTCCTTCCGTGCAGGGCGTCACTGAGGGCTACAATGGCACCATCTTTGCCTACGGCCAGACGGGCAGCGGGAAGTCCTTCACCATGCAGGGCCTGCCGGACCCGGCCTCCCAGAGAGGCATCATCCCCAGGGCCTTTGAGCACGTTTTTGAGAGCGTCCAGGTACGGCCTCGTGGCGGGGAGGGGCAGGGCTGGGGCTCGGGGCCTGCGAGCTCCCCAGCCGCTACCGCGAGTGGTCCCACCGTGAGATGGAGTCTGAGAGGTGACGGGAGGAGAACTTAAAGCTGAAAAGAGGATCCCCCACTGTTCCTTGTTTCTCTCCTGCCATTTTTGGATTTTAACATTTTGTTCAGCATTTCATATGGGTACCGTGACATCGAGAAGTGGTTGTTAACGATCAGCTTCCCTTTTTACCGAGCAGTTGCTACAGACCAAGCCTTGTGCAAAGCCCTTTATTATCCCACCCTGGCCTGGAAGGTGACTGTCATCCCCCTGTTCGAGATAGGGAAGCTGAGACTTGGAGCCCCTGTGGGCTGGGTCAAAACCAGTGTCCAGGCCGCTGGTGAGAAGTGCCCGGAGACATTTGTGGCAATTCACAGAGATTCCTGCAGCTGGGAAGTGGCAAAGTGGGGACTGGGATCCCGGTCAGCTGCAGAGGCCACTGTACCTGCATCTGGGACTCATCTGGTGACCCACAGGAGTGAGAGCTGCCAGGGATCAGCTGAGGGCCAGTGCTTGGTCCAGGCCTTACCTGCGGCCTCGCTTTACCTGAACAGTGGGGGAGCCTCTCCCATTTCTTTTCCTTTGAGGCCTGTAGAGACAGCATTAGATGACAGCAATATGAGAATTATGCCATTCTGGGAAGCCTGACCCCCTCCAAGCCTGATCTGGCTGCAGCGGGCTCAGGTGGCAGGCGCAGGGCTGGTGGCAGGTGCTCAGGTGTCGGTCTTTGCTCCCTCTGCCCATCCCCTGCAGTGTGCAGAGAATACCAAGTTCTTGGTCCGGGCTGCCTACCTGGAGATCTACAATGAAGATGTTCGTGACCTGCTGGGGGCGGACACCAAGCAGAAGCTGGAGGTGGGCGCAGACCTGGCATAGGCAGGTGGGGGCTAGTGAAGAGGGGAGGTTGGCATCAGGTGGTGGACCCTCAGAAAGACAGAAACGGTATCCCGAGGGCACAGGTGCGGGTCAGACTACAGAGGGGACTTTTGAACTTGAATTTTAGAGTATCATCAGAGTCCATGATGCAGGGAGGGGTTAATGTGTCTACCTCTACCACACGGGGAGGGGGCGGGGCTGGACCGTTCCTGGGGTAATGCCACCTACGTCTATTGAAATAGATGAGTTTTGTAATAGATATCATTTGAAAAAAGGGTTCCACTTCTAAGAAATTATTTTGAAAATCTCTAAGGGCCTTCAAGCCGAAAAGAAGGAAATGATGATTGTCACTTATTGAGAACTTACTGCTTACTGACTGCTTTAGGCACCGTATCCCATTTAATGCTGTGACCTTGTCAGGCAGATACTACTGTCCCCAATTTACCGGCATGGGAAGGGGGGTTTAGAGCAATTAATTAACTTGCCCAGGTTTCCCACAGCAGTAGGTGGCCGAACATGGATTCGAACCCAGCTCTGTCTGGCTTCAAAGGTCCTGAATGTCAAACATCCCATTTTCTAGCTCCTGCTGGGCTCAGATTCGGGGACCTCGTTTCCTTTGAAACGAGACTGCTGTGGGTGGGCCTGAGGACCAATGATGCGACCTCACAGAATCGCCCTGAGATTCCAGAGGGTACCAAGGGAGGCTGCGTGGCGGAGTGTCGGCGTCCCGCAGGCGTGCAGCATGCAAGCTGTTTCAGGCCATGGGGCTTCTGAGAACGGGCAGTGATGTGACCAGCGGTTGCACAGTGGGAACGCAGGGAGCAGGAGTCAGGATTGATGGGCATGTGTTTTGTCAATGCCCTTAGCTTCCAGAAGGCTAGAACCAGGATAAAAGAGCACCATTTCCCAGCACGTGAGCAGGGCTGGGTGCTTTGAGGGGCCTATCCAGACAGGCAGGGCTTGGCTGATCCTTTGGGGAGCCCGGCAAGATCAAGTGACCTACCAGGACTGGACAGTTGGTGGCAAGGCCACCAGGACCCTTGGACCTTCATCACAGGGTGAGGCTTTGATTACGTATCCTCCCCGGGACTCTTTAAATGTTGAGTGGGCCTGATCAGGTCCCAGGAGGAGAGGCCAGTGGGGGCAGGCACTGGTGGCTGCACCCTAAGTCTGGTGCTTCTCATCGGGCCAAGCAGCCACCAATGGGGTCCATATGTCCCACAACCAACGTCAGAGGTCGGTCCACCTCCTTCGGAGTCAGAATGCCCGAGTTGGGGGAATGTCAGTCATCAGTGAGCATCAGCCCTGGGATGTTGCTATGGAGATTCCTGTGTTACAGGTGAGAAAACTAGGCTGGGAAAGAGGGTCACTGGGCTAGGAGGTCACAGAGTCAGGGTTGGACATTTTCTATGACCCAAACTGCTTAACTCTCCCCAAGCCCTCTCTGACTAGTGACCACCCATGGCCCAGTGGGACAACTCAAACGTCTGGGAGCCACTGTCTTGAAAACTCATTTGTACCAGTCATATCATAAACAAAATCCTTAATATGAGCAGGAAAGACCCTTAGAGAGTTTCTAACCCAACCTTTTCCTGATACAAGTGAAGAAACTGAGTCCTCTGGAGAGGAAGGGACTTGGCCTAGGTCACTGAGTAAACGACTAGTTGTACCTGAACTTGCGTGATCTGAGTGGTCAGGTGCTTTCCTCCCGGTATTTGGGGGTCAGCGGTATAGGAAACCCCTGGACAGTAAGAAGGCAGAAATGAGGTTCCAGTGGAGGGAGGAACATGTTCCCTCATTCAACAAAAACTCACTGGGTACCAGGCCACAGGCTGCAGCAGGTCCAGGCTGCTGTGAACTCCCTCCCCCGGCCCCTCTCCCTCCTTTCACCCAGACCAGTATCCCCCTGCACCCCTTCCTATGCTTCTTCCGAATATAGCAGTGCTTTGCCCTTTCCGTGCGTGCGGGAGCCGCCAGCCGCCCACCTGGAACCTTTCTCCTCTCTCCCACCCACCTGGAACCTTTCTCCTCTCTCCCACCCACCTGGAACCTTTCTCCTGGCTCAGGAGCTGGAGCAGCTGAGTCACACCTCAGCCCCCAGACAGGGAGACAGGGAGGGGGGAAGGCACAGGGAGTTGCTCCCAAGTGTCAGCCCTTAAAGGCCAGCTTTCAGGATCAGAGTCCCCGGACCAACCCACACCGGGACAGCAGGGGGCCCTCCTCCCCTTCCTCAATACCATGGCCCCTAGAATGGCGCAGTCAACTGGCCCTGAGGGGCCCAGGGCTGGCACTTGCCCCAGCGGGGCCAGGGGCCTCAGGTTGGGTGAGCCAGGCTGTCTGGGGGGCTGCCGGTGACAGATGCACTCCCAGGGGTACACCGAGCTTCAGACCGTGGGTCAGGTGGGCTCTCATGTAAACCTCACAGCAGCCTTAGCAGGAGGCGCTGTTCATACCCTTTATTACAGATGGGGAAACTGAGGCTCACTGCACCTGGGTAAGACCAGCCTAAAGACAGTCAAATAAAAGATGGGGGCCTGATGTGAACACAGGAGGTCAGCTCCACAGCACGGCGCAGCGCCTGCCCCTTGGCAATTGGTTATTGGATCAGCTAAGGCCAGCGAGAGACTTTGGGAAGCAGAGTTACACCTCCCCCTCAAAATCACAAACCATCATGGAACCCAACTCAGCACTGGGCGGTGGAGGTGGGCCCTCGGGGGCCTGTCCATTGGGTCTGGTACCTCATGTCCCAGCAGAGTGTCAGCATCCCCTCCTCCAGGGGGTATTTCCTGGCTCCAGAACAGGGTGGGCATTTCCTGCTTGTACACCAGCCCCAGCTATGCCACATCCCCACTGGTTGTCATGGCGACTGGGCAGCCTTGCAGCCAGAGGAGCAGTTACCAAGGAACAGGGCACAACTGGCAGCTGACACTCAGTGCCTCCCCAGCTTTGTGGTGGGTGGGAGCAGCAATATCAGGGAGGGGGTGGAGAGAGCCAGGGATCACAAGGTAGGGAGCAAGCTTTCCTGGGTCTAAACATGGCGTGGGGGGTGACCTCTACATTCTGCTCATGAGAGATGGATTGTCCTCACCCTCTTCATGACCTGTGCTCACTGACCCCCCACCCGCAAGAACCCCCAGAACTTTCTTTTAGCTCCATTCCCTTCTTAATCCTCATAATATTCATGAGAAATAGGCTTTATTATCCTCATTTTGCACATGAGGAAACCGAGGCCAAGAGAGGCAAACTGACTTCCCCAAGTAGCAAGTGAGAGGCAGGTTTCCATCCCTGGCCTGTCTGACCAAATCGGACCAGCCTTCTTCCCGAAGCCTGGAGCAGCTGCCCACTCACCTGGACCTACTATGTGCCAGGCAGCCTTCTAGGTTCTTCCAGGGAGTGTGGCAGTAATCAAAAACAGCCCCTCTCAGCCCAGCCAGTGTGGCTTGGTTGGTTTGGGGCATTGTCCCATGCATCAAAAGGTCGTGGGTTCGATTCCTGGTCAGGGCGCATACCTAGGTTGGGGGTTCAGTTCCAAGTTGGCGTGCATGTCGCATGTGGGAGGCAACCAATTGATGTTTCTCTCTTTCTGGAATCAGTATTTTTTTAAAAAAAGCACTCAGGCACACAGGTGGCACCCTGGGCTCTGCTCCCTGTACGGGGTCTCTTGCTGCTGTTCTTTGTTCCTTCTTCACAGCTGCCTTCTAGGTCAAGGTCAGCTCTTTGTCATTTCAAGCTTTAGTTACTGCAAGATGCTCCAGCCTCTCTCCAGTTCTTCCCTTTGGACCCTTCTACTGTCTGTGACCTCACTGGTGCCCTGCCATTAATAGCTGTGTGACCTTCAGCAAGTCACTGGATCCCTCAGTGTCTCAGTTATTTATCCACACCATGAAGCCCGGTCCTTCGGGCTGGCGTTGGCTGTTTCTTCACACTTCCGCAGATAGGGCAAGGCTGTGCTCCCCGCTTCCCTCCCCAGCCCCGCCACCACAGTGCTGCAGGGGCCCAACCCCTCCTGGTGCCCTGAGGCTGCCTGGAACAAAGCTCCGGATCCGCTGGTGGCTCAGACCAGCAGACTTTTGTCCTGTTCACTCTGCTTTTGCCAGAGCAGTTTTATTTCTTCTCACACTTGAAAAATATTGCATTTCACAGCTCTGTGTCAGCAACACAACAAATTGGCTGCCTGGAGAGTGAGCGGGGAGCAGTCAGATAATTAATTTACTCCCTGCCCGTGTGCCGAGAGCCCGCTGGCACGGGGGGCCATCAGGCATTCTGTGCGGCACATGGCACTTCACCCACCATGACCCAAAGTTCCAGGAACATGCCTGTGGCCCTGGAGCCTAGCAGAGAGGTCTAGGGCCATGGTGACGGGCAGAGGAGGAGCACTCAGACCCCGTGGGGGACTGCAGTGTCAGCCCTGGGGAGCCAACACTCCCAGACTGGAAAGCACCTTCACGGCAGCAGTGCAGCGGTGAGGGCTGCCACTGGCATTCATGGAGCCCTTGCCACGTGCCAGGCACTGTGCCAGGCACTGTACGGGCCTCAGTTTACCAAGTCCTCACCATCTCTCCAGGGGAGAGGCATCTCATACCCACTTCACAGATGGGAAAACTGAGGCTTAGAGAGGTGAAGTTGCTGGTCCCTGGTCCCCCAAAGCAAGAGGCAGGGGTGGGCTTGAGGCTTGCTCCACCCGCAACAAACTCTCTGCCTCCTGAGGTATTTGGGGTGCTAATCAGGGTGCAGCAGGGCAAAGGTGGTCTGAATGGGGCCCTTCCCTCTGGGACGCCTGGCCCCACTGCGCCCTGACCCGTGCCTCCTGCCCACAGCTGAAGGAGCACCCGGAAAAGGGGGTGTACGTGAAGGGGCTGTCCATGCACACGGTGCACAGCGTGGCCCAGTGCGAGCGCATCATGGAGACGGGCTGGAAGAACCGCTCGGTCGGCTACACGCTGATGAACAAGGACTCCTCGCGCTCCCACTCCATCTTCACCATCAGCATCGAGATCTACGCTGTGGGTATGTGGAGCCGGACGCGGTGCTGGGGGCCAGGCGATCTGAGCCAGATTCCAGCTCCTAGTAGCCAAGGCCATTCACCTCCCGGAGCCTCAGGGGCCCGTCTGAGCCTGGGAAGGATGCTGGAACTGCCTGGAGGAAGCACGAGAGCCCGCACCACCCCAGGACCCGAGTTTCTGGGATAAACAGTCCCAACGGCAACAGTAGCATGCTGGCGGCCACCACCGAGTGCTCACTGTGTGCCGTGCACTTTCTGTGCGTGTAGCACACACGAACATGGGGGGTGGGCGGGGGGGCTGCAGGACGGCACGTCACTCAGGGCCCTTTCCTGACCCGTCCTCTGCCACGTGTCACAGTCGATTCCAGTTTTCCAGTGTCAAGAACCCCACGGTGAACATCTTGGCACTCAAAACCTTTTCTGCATTTAGAGTCGTTTCCTCCAATTAGGCTCCCTGGAGCAGAGGGCACAGACCTGCCAAAGGCGCCTTCACATTCTGCAAAGAGCTTTCCAGAAGGGCCGTGCCAGGTCCTTCCTTCCTCCTCCTCTTCTTTTTCTTCTTCTTCTCCTTCTTCCTTCTTTTTTTTTTTTTTTGGTAGTAGCCCAAAGAATCAAAGAATCAAGCCCCTCCCGTGTCCAAGCCTGTCCTGGGTACCAGGCAGATCTTTTATTGCTTCACTTCAGGTTCCTGTGCTCATGGGCAAAACTAGGCTAATTCTGGTTTCAGCCCACAGGAAGCTAATGAGGAAGCCCATGCCCCTGCCCCCATCTCCTCTCATTTGGAACAGTGTATGGTGTCGTCTAGAGACCAAAAAACAAAAAAGAATTATTAGTAGTATTAAGAGCAGCAAGCTCTTGTTTAGTGAGCACTTGCTACGTGCCAGGCACAACCCTGAGCTCTTCCCGTCAGCGCAGTCGGTATCCGCGCAACAACCCCCAGGGTGGGGCTTGGCTCCCCCTTCACAGAGAGAGGCAGAGGCTCAGAGTGGAATCACAGTATTTCCCTGTTTCCCAGCTGCTGAGGGATGGAAGCCAGCTCAAACCCCCGTGGGTCTGTGTCTCCAAAATCTGTGCCCCAAGTCCCTGCTGCCGACCAGAGGGTGCCCAGCTCCTGTCACCCTCGGCGCTGGGGGCCTGTCCCGGGGCACAGCCTGCAGTCTCCGCAGAGCGGGGCTCGTGCTCAGAGGAGAGGAAGGCCTGCTCCGTGCCAGGCCCGCGCAGACCCTGTGAAAACATGCTGTCGGTTCACTCTGCTCCCGCCCGCAGCCGGCCCCCCTGGGGAGCTCTGGTTCATCCCATTTGGGTGATGGGAGAATTGAGGATCAGAGAGGTGCCTGGCTCTGCCAAGGTCACACCGCAGGAAGGTGGCAGGACTGGGGTGGGGGTGTCCAAAGCCAGTGGTCTTGCATTAAAGGGCACAACTCCATGGGGACCCCTCACCCCCACCCCCACCTTGGCCTCGCGAGAAATCTGCAGGAGCCCTTGTGGTGGCCGTGAAAGTCTTCTGCTCTCACAAAATACTGCAGACCTCCCAGCCCTGCTTCCTGAGTCAGACAGCCTGGGGGCTGAGGCACGTTACTAGCTGTGGGGCCTGTGGGCCTTGCTGAGCCTCAGTTTCCTGACCTGTAAGATGGGCACAGCAAGAGCACCTCCCTCATGGGCGAAATGAGACCCTCGGTGGGTGGGGAGCACCCAGTGCCCCCTTACCGCGGGGCCGCCTAACGGCCCTCAGCCCTCCACCTGGTCTGTCTGCAGATGAGCGGGGCAAGGACCACCTCCGGGCAGGCAAGCTGAGCCTGGTAGACCTGGCGGGCAGCGAGCGGCAGTCCAAGACCGGCGCCACGGGGGAGCGGCTCAAGGAGGCCACCAAGATCAACCTGTCGCTCTCGGCGCTGGGCAACGTCATCTCTGCCCTGGTGGACGGGCGCTGCAAGCACATCCCCTACCGCGACTCGAAGCTGACGCGGCTGCTGCAGGACTCCCTGGGCGGCAACACCAAGACGCTGATGGTGGCCTGCCTGTCGCCCGCGGACAACAACTACGACGAGTCCCTCAGCACACTGCGCTACGCCAACCGGGCCAAGAACATCAAGAACAAGCCGCACATCAACGAGGACCCCAAGGACGCCCTGCTGCGCGAGTACCAGGAGGAGATCAAGAGGCTCAAGGCGATTCTGACGCAGCAGATGGGCCCCGGCACCCTGTCAGGTGGGCCCCTTGACTGGCCGGCTCCCAGCTGGGTCGGGGAGACGTGGAGGTGCCGCCCTGTGTCCTCTCACTTCATGGGAGCGGAGTTTTGAGACAGTGAGGGGCCCTGGTTGGTCCCGGCCCGGACGGCGTCTGCCCGCTGATGCCCCCGGAAGGGGCCAGCCTGTCTGTCCTGTCCCATCAGCTGGGAAATGGTGCTCTGTCACATGCTCGCTGCCTCTGGGTGGCCCACTCCTCATCCCCTTGTCTGCCTGCTGTCTCTGTGGCAGCATCAAAAGGCTGTGCTGCTTAGCAGCTGGGTGACTCACTCCCCCGTGTCCCACCCCCGCTCCCAAACACTCACCTTGTGATGGCAGTGCTCACGCCCAGGCGTTTGCCTGTCAGCTGGTCGGTAGAAATCTGCACCGAGAACATAGGTCTGCAAGCTTCTTGCAATGGAAGGGACTCCACAGTTTTTTCTTATCTGAGAAAGCTTTGGGGAAGGGAGCACAAAAGAGCCTGAGTCCATCTGTCCATTCATCCAGCTCCCCAACCACCTTCCTCTCCCCCCATCCATTCTACACACACATCCATCTACCCATCCATCCATCTACTCACCCATCCATCTACTCATCCATCCCCCCCATCCATCCATCCATCCATCCATCCACCCACTCTTCCATCCATCCACCCACCCATCCATCCATCTATCACCCATCCACCCATCCATCTGCCCACCCATCCATCACCCACCCATCCATCCATCCATCCACCCACCCACCCACCCACCCATCCACCCAAGTCCACTGAGTACCCCACTGTGTGTGGACCTGTGCTGGGCACTGGGGACTCAGAGATGATTCTGATCCAGGCTCTCCCTCATGGGCACCTCGTCTCCTGACGGGGTGGCGGGGGCTCATTCCAGCAGACCATTAGGTGGGGCGGGGTAATTGAGCAGAGTCTTGGGGCTGACAAGTCTCCCTGTTAGACAGGATGAGAGTGGCCAGTGTGTGCAAAGATGTGCGAGACAACAAGGTGATTTGGGGAACCACACATACTGGTACTTGTGCTGAGCAGGGTGGTGGGAGATGGCCAGGGAGGGGTTGGCAAGGGCAGGAGTGGCAATGGCCTTGAACACTGCCATGGGATTCCACTTTGGCAATCTGCCTTCCTCCTCTTTCCGTGCTTCCTCCTGACCCTCATCACCCCCAAGGTTGGTAAGGAGAAGCTAGATGGAGGAATGGCGAGAGGTACCAGGAAGGAGTCGGGGCGGCCCTGCCAATGGCTCCCCAGACACAGCAGCCTGTGGGGTAGGGGCTGAAGTGACCGGTGCAGGGCAGGGCAGAGGGCTGAGAGCTGAGCAGTCACAGCCAGTTCGTACCCTGGCTCCTCGGGCAGGCGGCTTAGCCCCCCTGCACCTCAATTTCCTCACCCATAACGTGGAGGCAATGACAGCAGAGCCTGCCTTGCTGTGAGGCAGTTGGGAGGGCTGACACGTGAGGTATGCACGTGTGGACTTAGCACGGAGGGCTCGTTAGCCAGCACACGGTGCCTTCACTGTGTAGTCGGGCCTTAAACCAGGGGTCTGACTCAGAGCTCCGTGCGCTTCCTCCACAAGGTGCTTGCCATTAGCGTGGCACCCTGCGCACCACCCCTCCGCGCCCCCTCTGGTTACTGGCGTGTTTCTCTCTTCCCCATAGAGCAGAACGTGAAAGATGGTCTGTTTCCAGTGGCCCCCGTTTCTCTGCTTCCACTCTCTGGCCCCTAGTCCAGCAGGCTGTGTGTCCCCATCCCACTGAGCCCACCCTTGTCCTGGGTGACCTCCTCCTGGTGGTTAAATCCAGTGTGTTGTCATCAGGCAGGTGCCACCTGGTCCTCAGCATCCGGGCACGCAGCTGAGCCCCTTCCTTCTCCTGGAAACTCTTGCTTCCTGGACACACTCTGTCCTGGTCCTCCCCCCACTTCTCTGTCCCCTCCCAGCAGGCCTCCTGCTTCCCCAACCTAAGTCAGGGTTATCCCGGGGGTCCTGCCCCTCCTCCCTCACCCTGAATATGGATTCTCGGTCTCCTGGCTGTGACACCACCTCCGCGCGCATGGCTCTGACCCCTGGACCTCTAGCTGGGCCGTGTGGTTTGTGTCCAGGTCTTCATTTATGAAGGTGGCTGAATGGTGACATGGAGAGGTCGGTGCCATCGAAAGAAAAGTTCAATGTCACAGTTACCCTAGAAAGGAGAGGCATGCCCGCCCTGCAGGGGCGGCACCAGTGTGGGTGGGAGGGAGACAGAGAGGAGGAAGGGAGAGCCTAGGCCAGAGCCCGCCCTGGGGTCTCTGTGGGGAAGGCGAGGCAGGGCAGGAGAGACAGCTCAGGACTGACTAGTCTGGATCATTCTGGAAGGTTTGGGGCACAGGGGCTGTCCCTGCTTGCCTGATGCCTGGCTCTGGGGTGTTTAGGGCAGGGGACATCCTGGTTCAACAAGGTGGTTGGGGGTGTGGACTCGAGATCGATTGTTTCTTTAATACAGAAGGTGCGCTCCTGGGCAAGTTCTTTACTCCCCAGAACTCACCAGCCCTGGGAGGGGCAGCCTGTGCCTGCCAGCAAGTCCACCGGATGTCAAAGCGTCATAGAATACAGAAAGTTTACAGAAGCCACTGCCTCAGCGTGTCCTCTGAGTGCGAGGCTTGATACCCAGCTGTCTACTAATGATTCTAAACTTCACTCGTCCAATGCTGAGCTCCTGACCTTCCCCAAGTCTGCCGCCCACGGCTGTCCCCACCCAGCTATGGGCAGTCTCTCCTTCCCAGGGTTCAAGCCAGACCCCCTGGGGTCGTCTTGGCTTCTCGAAAGCTCAAACTCATACCCATACCCATTCCTATCATCTCTACCTTTAAAACGTGTCCAGGACCTGCCACTGCTGTCCCCCTGACCTGAGCCACCGTCATCTCTCACCTGCATGACTTCCAGGCTGCACCAGGTCTGCCGGGGTCTGCCCCTTCCCCGCTCAGTCCTTCCTCCACACAGCAGCCGGGGAGATTCTGTTCAAACGCAAGCCTTTTCACTGCCCTGTGCAAACCCTCCAGTGGCCAATTTCAACCCAAAGTCAAAGCCGAGGCCCACCTCACGGACTGCAAGATCCCCCTGATCCGGTCCCATTCCCTCTGCCGCCGCCTCTTCACCCAGACTCTCCCTTACTCTGCTCAGCCACGTTGGCCTCCCTGCTGCTCCCGGGACTGTCCAGGCCCCTGCCAGTCAGGACCTCTGCCCTCGCTGCTCCCTCCTCTCTGTCCCCAGGACCTCTGCCCTCCTCGCTTCTGTCCCTCACTTCCTCAGATCACTGCTTCCCTCTGACCTATCTACAAGGTTTCCCCTTTCTCCACTATTCAAATTGCAGCCCTTCCCCCTGGTTCTTACTCCTGAGCATCCTCCCTGCTTTCTGTCTCTTAGAACCTCTCACCTTGTAAACGTGTCAGGTGTTTGCTTGTTTATTTTGTTTGCCTTTCTACCCCAGTTGAAAGCTCAGCTTGTGGGGTGGAGCTTTGTCTGTTTTGTTCAATGCAGCATTTCCAGTGCCTAGAACATGTACTCAAGAAAGATTTCTTTCATTTTTTAAAAACATATTTTATTGATTATGCTATTCCAGTTGTCCCAATTTTCCCCCTATGCCTCCCTCCACCTGGTACCCCCCTTCCCTCCAGCAGTCCCCCCTTTAGTTCATATCCATGGGCAGTGCATATAAGTTCTTTGGCTTCTCCATTTCCTATATTATTCTTGACCTCCCCCTGTCTATTCTCTACCTACCAATTATACTTCTTAATCCCTGCACCCTTTCCCTCACTCTCCTCCTCCCCCCTCCCAGCTGATAACCCTCCAAATGATTCCTATATCTCTGATTCTGTTCCTGTTCTGATTGTTTTCATTGTTTTTTTAGATTCAGTTGTTGATAGTTGTGAATTTGTTGCCATTTTAATGTTCATAGTTTTGATTTTCTTTTTCTTAAATAAGTCCCTTTAACATTTCATGTAGTAATGACTTGGTGATGATGAACTGCTTTAGCTTTACCTTGTCTGGGAAGCACTTTATCTTCCATTCTAAGTGGTGGCTTTGCCGGATAGAGCCATCTTGGATGTAGGTCCTTCCTTTTCATCACTTTGAATATTTCTTGCCTGCAAGGTTTCTTTTGAGCAACCAGCTGACAGTCTTATGGGAACTCCTTTGTAGGTAACTCCCTTCTTTTTTCTTGCTGCTTTTAAGATTCTCTCTTTATCTTTAAGCTTTGGCATTTTAATTGTGATGTATTTCGGTGTGGCCCTCTTTGGGTCCAACTTGTTTGGGACTCTCTATGCTTCCTGGACTTGTATGTCTATTTCCTTTGCAAATTAGGGAAGTTTCCTTTCATTATTTTTTCAAATAAGTTTTCAGTTTTTTGCTCTTCCTCTTCTTCTGGCGTATCCCTATGATTTGGATGATCTTACATTTGAAGTTGTCCCAGAGGCTTCCTATACTATCCTTGTTTTGTTGGATTTTTTTTCTTCTTGCTGTTCTGGTTGAATACTTATTTCTTCCTTCTGTTCCAACTCATTGATCTGAACCCTGGCTTCCTCCCCTCCACTGTTGGTTCCCTGTAGATTTTCATTTCACTTGATGTAAACTTCGTTTCTTCCTGGGTCTTTTTTATGCCATTGCTGTACTCATGGAGTTCTTTGAGCATCCTGATCACCAGTGTTTTGAGCTCTTCATCTGATAGGTTGGTTATCTCTGTTTCGTTTACTTTGTTTTGGGGGGTTTTGTTCCGTCCTTTCATTTGGGCCATATTTCTCTTGTCTCCTCAATTTGGCAGCCTCCCTGTGTTTGTACCTGTGTATTAGGTAGAGCTGCTTTGACTGCCTGTCTTAGTAGCGTGGTCTATTGTAGAAAAGGCACCTGTAAATTGTGTGGGGTAGGCCTTAGGTATTTGCCAGGGCAGGGCAACCCACTTCACTGCTTTGTGGCTCTCTGTGAGGGGAGGGCTCGGAGAGGGGACAGTGCTGCTGCCTGGCTTCTGAAGGTTTTCCTGGCACTTGCCCTGTTTCCAATCACTTCACCTACTCCCCACATGTGACTGGTACCCTTCCAGCTGTTGTCCTGGTGCTGAATCCCAGAGTGGGTGGGTGTACACACGTTCCTAAAAGTGTGTGGGCCTTTAAGCAGAGTTCCCTGCATATCTGGCAGGTTCTTCCACAGCCCCAACCCCCGCTCGTTTTTACAGCCAGAATTTATGGGGATTTATTTTCCTGGTGCTGAAACCCTGGGCTGTGCAGTCTGGCCCGGGGCCGGGATCGCTGGCCCCCAAGGTATCCTCATTTTTACCCACCACACGTGAACTGCCCCTTCTGCCCCTGCTGCCATCTCTGCGCCACACTGTGTCTGCTCGCCTCTCGCCTGCCTCTGGCCCCTCCAGCCTATCTGGATGAATGTGGCTTCTTTAAATCCTTGGTTTTCAGGCTTCCATACAGTTCAATTTTCTGATTATTCTGGGTGTTATTTGTTTTGAGGTTTAGTTGTAATTCTGTCTGTGGTTGTGCGAGGAGACAAAGTGTGTCCATCAGCACGTCCATCTTGACCGGAAGCCCCCTCCAAGATGTTTCTTAAATGACTGGGTAAATTAGCTCTTTACCTAGAGACATGCTTTAAATAAGTTCAATACTTTGCAGTCTTTTTGAATGAGCACATGGTTGTCTTTATGGATTGCTGCCTGTTCCCGAAAACAGTGTCCCCCTCGGCCACAGCCCTCATTTCCGTTTTCCTCCCAGCCCTGCTGTCCAGTCCGGTGCTCCTGCACCCTGTCAAGCTTGAGGAGAAGCCACTGCCCCCGCCTATGATCCAGCACGACTCGGAGGCTGAGAAGCAGCTGATCCGGGAGGTGAGACCCAGAGCAGGTGGGAGAATGGGTGGGGCCCCGTGGGAGATGATCTCCAGAACGATGGCGTTCTGCCCCCACCATTGCCTTGGGGTCGGTACTGCAATCTCCCTTTTGGAGCTCCAGAAGTTGAGGCTCAGCGAGGTGAGACCTTGCCCAAGGTCATACCGCTGAGGGGAGTCAGAGCTGGGACTGGAGCTTGGGTCCCTGACCGGAGTCCGGTCATCCAGGTCAGTGGGAGAACAGAAGGGGGTGCAAGGCTGTCCGCAGGCATGCTGTTGCTCCTCAGCGCTGCAGGAAGGGGTTGTGGTCAATTGGTGGAAGTGGAGAAGGCATTCCTAGTA
Source organism: Micronycteris hirsuta (assembly GCA_004026765.1). NCBI lineage: Eukaryota > Metazoa > Chordata > Mammalia > Chiroptera > Phyllostomidae > Micronycteris > Micronycteris hirsuta. The sequence goes on from PVJI01003404.1 coordinate 111,464, forward strand.
GTAGAAATGACCTGTGCAAAGGTGAGGAGGTCAGAGTGCAAGGTGTCGGTCCCCTCCCCCTCAGCAGGTGCCCAGGAGCCTGGGCTCAGAGCAGGGCAGATGGGGCGGGCAGTGTGGAGCCCCTTGGTGCCCATTTGACCAGTGGATACGTGGTCTGTTGGCCTCCCAGAAGAAGCTATCACCTGTGTCCTTCTCCCACATGCGTGCCCCCAGGATCCCTGGGAACCAGCAGGGCAGGCAGCTCCCTGATTCAGAGATGCGGAGCTGATCCCCAGAAAGGCACTTAACGCAGCAGCCAGATGAGGCAGAGCCTCCTAACTCTCGGTCCCTGACCCCAGGCTCTGTTGGTTTCCGGAGGTTCCTGCCTGTTAAAGGCAACATTCTGAGACCTGAGTGTGCGGTAGAGATTGAGTTCCAACAGTCCCTGTTGGGCCCTGGCTTTTTCTTGGTGGAGAGCCTAATGGCAGCAGGGACAGCTCTGCAGGGACTGGGGCGTGGACCTGTCTGCTGCCGGGCCTTTGCCACTCAACTATGACCTCAGGTGGGACCAGCCCTGAGGCCCCCAGGAGCCCTGGTCAGGCTGTGGGGGCCTGGGGCCCAGCCTCTCGGGGGCAGACCAGGTAAGGCCTGGGGGCCTCAGTCCTGTGGGCTAGAGGGCTGGGAGAACTGGACCTATGAGTCTCCATGCACTGCCCATGAGAGGCAGAGGTGTTACTGTCCAGGGAGGGAGCGGCTCAGCGGTGGGCTCCGTGGACTGTCCTGGGCTCAGCTGCTCAGTCTGCCTTTTCCCTGCTGGGAGCTCCTGGGCAGGGTGAGGTGGGGCCTTTGGGGATGGCTGAGCCCACGCTCACGGAATGAGAGAAATCAAGCTTTAGGGGTTCAGAGTGGGTTTAGGAATTACAGAGCAACAAGAAGACATCAGTCACACAGAACCACAGGGGTGGGAAGGGTTGGCCAGCCTTGGGATGGAAGCTTCCTCCCCAAAGACCACCCGTTGGGTGGGCAGGCATCGCCCCCTAGTGGTCACCAGGGAGAAGAGACGCTGTGTGGGCTGGAGGGTCTTTCTGCTCTGGAAATGGGAGGGTCTCCTGCCTCCTCCCTGTGGGGCAGCCAAGCGGACCCTGCATCAGAGCACTGGTACCTTAGGCCGCCACCACCCAGTGTGTTCTTACCCTCGAGTTTATTCTGTGAGCTACACTTGGAGGAAGAGTTGAGAGTGTCTGTCCTCTCTCCCTCCCATTCCAGAACCAGTCAGGGCCCTTGTGTGTAGTGGAAAGGGCACTGGCCAGGAATGGACCCAGCCATGAGCTGGGGTGGGGGGGTGGCTGTGGGCTTCAGTCTCCCAGTCGTATGGGGTGGGATTTGAACTAGAAGGTTCCTAGGATCTGCCCAGCTTTTGCATTCTGCAAGGCCACTTCTTACGGGCTCTGTGACCTCGGGCAGGTTGTTTCGGCTCTCCGAGCCTGTTTCTCATCTCCAGGGCGGGTAAGGGGAGGTCTCGTCGCTGGGGTGTGCAGTGTGGCCCCATCCAGCCATCAACCCGCGCGTTCTGAGCACCCGCTAGGCACTGCAGCTGGAGGTGCATGAGGGGCTGAGGAAGAGTCCCGTTGCTTCTAACATTGGAAGAAATAGAGCAGGTCTCGTAACCTGCTGGGAACGGTGGCCCAAGCCAAGGGGCAAGTCCGTGGCGTAGGGGCACGTGGGGACTGAAAGAGCGAAGGCCGCACGTGGGTGGCCCAGGCTCAGATGCTTCATTCGCTGTCACAAGAGAGGACTCGGAGGTCTGGGCGGGCGAGCCTGCGGGTGGACGAGAAGGTGTGGCGCCGGGAAGGTGGGAAGGTGAGGAGGTTCGCATCCGCAGGCCCCAGTGTCTCTGTGCAGGGTGAGGCAGGAGGCGTGGACCGGGTGAGTGGAAGGATGGGGGTGAGGACTGTTCGGTTAAAACATATGTTTCAGTGTGGAAAGGTGTTCATGATATTTTGCTGTGTGGAAAAATAGACGACACACAAATACTTGCATTACAATATCAACACTTAAAAATGCACAGAGACAAGTTCAGAAGGGCCTTCTCTAGCCATTATTATCCCAGGTTTGGGTAGGTAACTTTAATTCTGTTGTTTTGGCTTATTTGTATTTTCTGGATTGCTTGAATGATCAAACAACAAAAAATAATTCTGGAAGCTGTGTTTTGAAATGGTGATGAAACGCTGCCCCCCGGGGGTCCCCCACCCCGCCCCCAGGAGTACGAGGAGCGCCTGGCCCGGCTGCGGGCGGACTATGAGGCAGAGCAGGAGTCCCGGGCCCGGCTGGAGGAGGACATCACCGCCATGCGCAACTCCTATGACGTGAAGCTGTCCACGCTGGAGGAGAGCCTGCGCAAGGAGACAGGTGGGCACCCGGCCCGGGCCGTCGGGCCACTGGGCCGTTGGGGGAGGCAGCCTGCTTCCCTTCTCATTTTACTGACCGACATGTATAGACCACCGTGTACACACCAGGATCTGTTCTATTTACTCCTCACAGCAGCCCAGCGAGGTAGGTACCACAATCACTCTCATTTTAGAAATCATGCAAGTGAGGCACAGAGAGGGTAAGTAACTTGCCCCAGGTCACACAGCAGGTAAAGCAGAGCCAGAATTTGAACCCAGGCAGCCTGACCCCAGAGCCAGTGTTCTCAGAGACAGCACCGCATCGTGCTGCCTCGGCCAACTCAGAGTTGTAACGTCTTCCCTGGGCTTCATGGGCAAGTCCCTTTCCAGAGTTTCTGTATTTTTTACAGTCTCCTCTCGCTTTTGGGTCTCAGGGGAGCCCAGGACACACGCACCAAACGGGGATGGGATGTAGAGGAGGTGTCCGATGCCCGTGAGCTGGGAGCACCAAGGGCGCCTGTGTGGTCACAGTCCCGTCAGGCTCAGTGTCGACCCAGAGGAGGAGGGCAGGGGCAGGTTCCAGCGTTTTCTGTCCTTCAGAGTGTTCCCTCCAGTCCGGATGGCATGTTAGTTCTCTGAGTGATTTTGTTTGTCCTGTCCAACACTCATCTGCTGTGTTCATTTAACTCCTGCGGGTCTAGCATTTCCATCCCAGGGACAAGAGCCGTGAGCTGGGGACACCCTGGGGTTTTGGGGGTGAAATCTCCTTCTTAGCCTTGGAGACAATGAGACCCCCAGGCTTTCTGGTTGGAAGCGGCCCCAAGGCAGGGTGATGAGAGCCGAGCCCCGTGCGGAACAGCTGAGGAGTCAGAGAGCAGAGAGGTCACGGGGCTGGTCGGGGAGGCCTCCTGGGAGAGCTGGAAGGAGACCGGGTTTGAGTTCCGCTGGGGGAGAAGGCGGAGGGGCAGAGATTGGAACCAATGTCTGGCAGGCTTCCAGGGAAGGTTGCCCATATTCTAACCTTCAAAGAGCTGAAGGCGGCTGTCCCTCTGCAGAGGCTGTCCTGAAAGCAGAAGTCCTCTACAAGGCCGAAGTCACGTCCAGGGCCGAGTTTGCCAGCCTGTCTGAGTCCTCGCTGGCTTTCCAGTGTGAGGCGGCTGTGAAAACTGAGGTCTGCTCCACGGCCGGCACGCCCCCCAGCGAGGGCGGCTCCAAGACGGGGCTTCCTGCCCTGGTGGACGACCTGCCCGGGGCGGAGGCCTCCAAGTCTGAGATTTCTCTGGGGTCTGATGAATCGTCCACGCTTGAAGAGAACTCCATGTCCGAGGCCTTCCCTGAGTTCAAGGAGCCCTCCAACCTGGAGCTGTCCTCCATGCCGGAGGTGGGGGCCAAGGGCACGTACTTCCTGGGGGAGGAGCCCTTCCTGCAGGAAGAGGAGCCCCAGCTGATGCCCCTGGAGCTGCTGCCAGGCCTGCACGACCCATTTGCCGAGGTGGAAACCAAGCTGGCCCTGCTTTCCTCCACTGTGGCCCGGGCAGACGCAGCCAAGGTCCCCGTGCAGGTAGCTGATGCCTTGCAGGATGCCCAGCAGAAATGGAGCCGACAGAGCTCAGCTGGGGGCACGGGGGGCACTGGGTGTGCACAGGTGTCCCACCTCTGTGGCGCCAGCTCCAACTCAACCATCTCTTGGTGGCCGTGGTCGGTGGCCGGCGCAGGGCACTGCCGTTCAGGGGGCTGGGAACGAGAAGCTGTGTGTCTTGCTCTGTGAATCAGTAGGAAAGTTGGGATGGAGATCCAAGGCTATGCCCGGTGCCCACCTGTCCTGCTGACGGAGGGTCACCTGCAGGGGAGTTTGCTGAGTTGCCATGGTTACACTGACCTTCCGGCCTCAGAGCTGGAGGAGGCCGTGGTCAGCCCTCACGCTCCTGTAGACTCAGCAGTGAGTCGGCCTAGGGGGCTACGGGGACCCAGCCACCTTTCAGGGCCACCCAAGCATCCCGCCCCGCTGCTGCTCCTCCACCTGCCCCATGTCAGTCTTCTCACCTTTCAACCCTCTTTTTTATGTTGAAAACCTTTTCCCTTTTTCCTTTCCTTTGTTCCTTTCCTCCCTTTGCTTTGCTTGCCTTTCCGTGTTGCGTTTGGTGTGCTGTGTAGTGTCTGTGGTGAGGTGCGGTGGGGCAGTGTGTGGGGGGGGTGTGTGGAGCACAGGCCTGAGTCAGAGAGAACCAGGTTCAGGTCCCAGCTGTGCCCCTCCCTTAGTCATGGGACCGTGGGCAGTCACTCCCTGGGCCTCGGTTTCCTTGTCTGTAAAATGGGGCTGATGCGCGCTTCGTGTGAGGCGATGCAGTGCTCAGAGCATGCCCTCTCTCCCCTCACCTGTCCCCTCTCTTCCCTCTCCTCTCCCTTCATCCCCTCACCGTCCTTCCCGCCCCTCTCTCGCAGCAACGGGCAGGGGGAGGTGGTGGGGTTGGGGCGTGGAAGAGGAGGTTGGGGCAGGGGAGCAGAGGCTGGTTTTAGCCCACTGGTCCCTCTCCGCCCCCTGCCCCCCCCCCCCCCCCCCCCCCCCCCCCCCCCCCCCCCCCCCCCCCCCCGTCCTGCAAGTGCCCCTCCCTCACAGATGTCCTGGAGCCCAGTGACCTCAGGTGTGACGCTGAGGCGGAGGGTGACCCCCTGCCTGGGACTGTGAGTACCGCTGGGGCGGCCCCTGTGTGACGCGGGGGAGGGGGGGGACACTCAACCACTCACCCCTCCCTCTCCGGGCCCCAGTTTCCTCATCCACAGCAGGGACAGCCCTCCCCCAGCCCCTCAGAGGTGGCCCATGGCAAAGCAGTAGACAAAGGGGGCAGCTGCTGTGCCTCTTACTGTCCGTGGCCGTCGGAGGCCACTGCTCTGCAGTGGTTTTCAAACTTCCCCCTGCCTCGGCACCCTTGTCCAAAGCATAGAGGCGGGTGTGTGGGGGGTGCAGGGACTGCAGGCAGTGGCTGGGGGCCCCGGGTCACTTCAGGGACCCCACCGAGGACGTGGGGGGGGGCGGGGGGCATTTGGCTGCTCTCAGACCCCTCCCTTTTCTGCCTAAGAGAGCGCAGCAGGCCACAGGAAACGAGAGGAAGGCTTTAAATCTACTCACGTTTTTGGAGAGAGACGCCTACCTGCCCACCTCTGGACCTGATCACTGGGTAGGAGCAGGCGCACTGCAGAGTTCTCAGTAGATGGCAGATGGGGTGGCTCTGGGGGCCCTGGCTACAAGGTGACACTGAGATGGGACCCAAGGAGGGGGAAGGGGCCGGGGGAGGAGCGAGTGCCAAAGTCCTATGGCTGGAAAGGTCTTGACTTTCTCAGCAACAGAAAATGAGGCCCCAGAAGCAGCAGGGTGGACGGGCGCTGGCAGGGGGGATGCAGGGAGGGGGTGCGGAGGTGCGGCAAGCCGTGGAAGGAGCTGGATTTTACTGCAAATGCAGTGGAAATTGTGAAGGCTCTCATCAGGAAAGGGCCCAGGCTGCCCCCTGAGGCCTGGCCGGTGCCGTGCGGGTGGGAGGGGAAACCGGGAGACGGCTGGAGGGCGGTGGTGGACACGGGGGCAGTCGGAATTGACTGGTGCGTTTTTGTGTGACTGGTGTCTCTGGGCCACAGGTGAGCCACTCAGACGTGAGGGCTGTAGTGTCCCCGTGCGGGATTGAGGCCACCGTGAGCTTATGTCAGGGGCTGGCCTCCTTACCTGCATCTAGGTTTCTCTTTGTGCTCAGGAGGTTGACGTGGGCCCAGAAGTCGCCAAAGAGATGGTGTTAACTGCAGGGCCTGGCGTCGGGACCGAGGCTGAGGCGCAGCCCCTTCCAGCCACGACAAGCTCTAGAAGGGACGATGCCGGCGTGGAGGTGGCAGTGGTGACCAAGGACCTGACGCCCATCGTGGACCAGCAGCAGGTGCTCGCCCGGTAGGTGCCGCAGCTTGGGGCCGGCGGGACCCCGTGGTGGTGTGGTGGGAAGGAGCTATGCCCCGGGACGGGGGGTGCCCATCAGTTCTTCCTGACCCCGCGCTGGGCCCTCACCTAGCTCTCCCCCGTGGCGTGCTCTGATCCTTTCTCCGGGAGCAGTGGGGCAGGAAGGTGCTGGAGTCAGTCCGACAGGCAGCGCCCTGCTCTGGAAGCTGCCCGGGGGCCACCACATCCCAGCAGGTGCCTGCTCTGGGAAAAGGTCAAGGACCGTTGCCCACCTGGCTTTTGCAGGGCCTGGCCTTTAGGTTTCAGAAATCCCAGGGCAGGGTGGCAACAGACCTTTCTCAGGTCCCAGCCAAGCCTCCTGTGCCACCCCTAATGGAAAAGTTGCTCCCGCTGGGGACAAGCCACCCCCGAACACCCTCTGGGGCCATGTGGGGAGCTGGGCTTTCCTCACTGGCTGTGCTGCTTTGTGCAAGTCACTTAACATTTCTGGGCCTTGGGTCTCACTGCGGTAAATGAGAGTAGTGTCAGCTCCAGGGGTCAGCCTCGTCCCAGGCCACCGTCCATAGCTCATACATTAACTGAGCAACTACCATGTGCCAGGCACCAGGATGCAAGGATGAGGGAGATGCCACCTTGTCCTTCAAGGGGCTCATGGCCAGGGGGAGGCAGATACACAGGGTCAGGGTCTGCAGCAATTTGCAGTGATGGGCCATGTAGTCAGCTGGGTTCCCAGCTGCCTCCACCACTACCTAGTTCTTCCATGGGGGCCGATGTCAAATCTCTGTACCTTAGCTTCTCATCCACAATGATAGTGCGAGTTCCAGCTTGAGAAGCTTGTTGTGAGGGTCAAATGCTACAGTGGCTGCAGAGGTGGCGGCCCGGGGTTGGGCACACATGGTGGCAGGTGTCATGCTGAGGTCTGGAGTGTGGTCAGGGAAGGCTGCCCAGAAGAGGGGACACCTGAATAAGGTTTGCACAACAGAGGCCTCAGGGGTGGCGTTTGAGATGCAGGGCACAGCCAAGGTGGCATATGGCACAGGGGAGGAAACAGCCAGGCTGTTCATAGAACGATGAGCAGCAAGTTAAAGCCAGAGTGAACCCTGGCTGGTGTGGCTCAGTGGACTGAGCGCTGGTCTGTGAACTAAAGGGCCGCAGGTTCGATTCCCAGTCAGGGCACATGCCTGCATTGTGGGCCAGGTCCCTGGTGGGGGGCATGTGAAAGGAAACCCCACATTGATGTTTCTCTCCCTCTCTCCCCCTCTGTCTAAAAATAAACAAAAGCCAGAGTGAGTGTGGAGTGGTAGGGTGCCAAGGGAGAGGAACACAGAGGCCCTGTGTGCCCCCGGGGCTGGGGCTTCGTCCTGATGGGGACCCTACAAGGACTGACTTTAAGCAGAGCAGTGACTCGGACATGGCTCCCTTTGGCCCTGGCTTCCACCCAGCTTAGCATGGAGCCTGAAGCCGAGCCCAAGCCCCGCTGCTGGGTTCGCCCGGTTCCCTTCTTTCCTTGAGCAGGCCCATGCCCTGTGTCCCTGGCGTGCTTCAGTTGTAAGTCCCTGTGTCCCTGGGGAACGAGGCAGCATCTAAAACATGTTTGTGGTGCTTCACTGGACAGTGAGAAGTTTCATAGAAGCCTTTCTGGGAGGTTATTTATTTATTTTTAATATATTTTATTGATTATGCTATTACAGTTGTCCCAATATTTCCCCCTTGGCCGCCCTGTGCCCAGTACCTCCATTCCCTCCAGTAATCCCTCCCCTTAGTTCATGTCTACGGGTCATGCGTATAAGTTCTTTGGCTTCCACATTTCTCACACTGTTCTTAACCTTCCCCTGTCTGTTTCTGGCCTACCACTTGTGCTTCTCCATCCCTGCACCTTTCCCCCATTCTCCCTGCCCCCCTCCCCACTGACAACCTTCCATGTGATCTCCTTATCTATGATTCTGTTCCGTTCTGGTTGTTTGCTTACTTTGTGTTTTAGATTCAGTTGTTGATAGTTGTGAATTTGTTGCCATTTTAATATTCATAGTTTTGATCTTTTTCCTAAATAAGTCCCTTTAACATTTCATGTAATAATGGCTTGGTGATGATGAACTCCTTTAGCTTTACCTTGCTGGGAAGCATTTTATCTGCCCTTTCATTCTAAATAATAGCTTTGCTGGATAGAGTATTCTTGGCTGTAGGTCCCTGCTTTTCATGACTTCGAATACTTCTTTCTAGCCCCTTCTTGCCTGCAAAGTTTCTTTTGAGAAATCAGCTGACAGTCTTATGGGAACTCCTTTGTAGGTAACTGTCTGCTTTTCTTTTGCTGCTTTTAAGATTCTCTCTTTATCTTTAACCTTTGGTGTTTTAATTATGATGTATCTTGGTATGGTCTTCTTTTTGTCCAACTTGTTTGAGCCTTTCTATGCTTCCTGGACTTGTATGTCTATTTCCTTCACCAAATTAGGGAAGTTTTCTTTCATTATTTTTTCAAATAAGTTTTCAGTTTTTTGCTCTTCCTCTTCTCCTTCTGGCACCACTATGATTTGGATGTTGGTACATTTGGAGACGTCCCAGAGGCTCCTTTTAGTATCCTTGTTTTTTTTTAAATTATTTTTTCTTCTTGCTGTTCTTGTTTCTTCCTTCTGTTCCAACTCGTTGATCTGAACCCTGGCTTCCTCCCCTCCACTGTTGGTTCCCTGTGGATTTCTCTTTATTTCACTTAATGTAACCTTCATTTCTTCCTGGGTCTTTTTTATGCCATTACTGTACTCACGGAGTTCTTTGAGCATCCTGATCACCGGTGTTTTGAGCTCTTCATCTGATAGGTTGGTTATCTCTGTTTCGTTTAGTTCTTTTTGGGGGGTTTTGTTCTGTCCTTTCATTTGGGCCATATTTCTCTGTCTCCTCAATTTGGCAGCCTCCCTGTGTTTGTACCTGTGTATTAGGTAGAGCTGCTTTGACTGCCTGTCTTAGTAGCATGGTCTATTGTAGAAAAGGCACCTATAAATTGTGTGGGGTGGGCCTTAGGTAATAGCATAAGGCGGGGCAACCCACTTTACCACTTTGTGGCTCTCTGTGAGGGGAGGGCTCAGAGAGGGGACAGTGCTGCTGCCTGGCTTCTAAAGGTTTTCCTGGCACTTGCCCTGTTTCCAGTCACCTCACTTACTCCCCACATGTGACTGGTGCCCTCCCAGCTGTTGCCCTGCTGCTGAATCCCAGAGAGGGAGGGTGTGCATAAGTTCTAAGTGCAGACCCTTTCTTTAAGCAGACTCTCCTGAATATCTTGTAGTTTCTTCCACAGTCCCAACCCCCACTGTTTTTTATAGCCAGAAGTTATGGGGATTTATTTTCCTGGCACTGGAACCCTGGGCTATGCAGCCTGGCCTGGGGCTGGGATAAATGGCTTCCAAGGTGTCCCTCCTGATATTTATCCACCACCCGTGAATGTGGGACCACCTCTTCTACAGCGGCTGCCGCCTCTCTGCGCCTCACCGTGTCTCCTCGCCTCTCCGCCTGTCTCTGCCCCTCCTACCCATCTGGATGAATGTGGCTTCTTTAAATCGTTGGTTGTTGGACTTCCATACAGCTCAATTTTTTGACAGTTCTGGGTGTGGTTTGTTTTGAGGTCTAGTTGTAAATTTGCTGTAATTGTACGAGGAGGCAAAGTGTTTTACCCATGCCTCCATGTTGACCGGAAGTCCTGGGTGGTTATTTAAAACTTGTACCTATAAAAGGAAAAACTCTAAATATTTTTTTTTTTAAAGATTTTATTTATTTATTTTCAGAGAGAGGAGAAGAGAGAGAGAAAGAGCAATGTATGGTTACCTCTCACATGGCCCTCACTGGGGACCTGGCCCACAACCCAGGCATGTGCCCCGACTGGGAATCGAACTGGGACCCTCTGGTTCCCAGCCCGCGCCCAATCCACTGAGCTACACCAGCTGGGCGGAAAAACTCTAAATATTTTTTAATGTTTCAGATATAAGTATTAAAAAAAAACGTATTATATGTGTTCCTGCCTGATTAAACATCATGCACTGAATGTATTTTTTTTTAAGATTTTATTTTTATTTATTTTTAGAGAGAGAGGGGAAGGGAGGGAGAAAGAGAGGGAGAGAAACAGCAATGTATGGTTGCCTCTCACATGGCCCTCACGGGGACCTGGCCTGCAACCCAGGCATGTACCCTGACTGGGAATCGAACCGGGACCGCTTGGTTCCCAGCCCGCGCTCAATCCACTGAGCTACACCAGCCAGGGCCTGAATGGTTTTTTTTTTTTTTGCATTTTAAAAATTGAGGTGTAATGGCCATAAAACATTAGTTCAGGTATAACATGTAGTGATTCCATATTTGCGAAACAATCACCACCATAAGTCTAGTTAACAGCCATCGTCATATATAGTTACAAAAAATTTTTTTCTTGTGATGAGGACTTTTAAAATTTACTTTCTTAACAACTTTCAAATATGCAATATAGTTTTTTTTTAAGAGAGAGAAAGGGAGAGAGAGAGAGAAACATTAATTCGTTTTTTCAATTATTGATGCATTCATTTGTTGTTTCTCATATGTGCCCTCAACAGGGATCGAACCCACAACCTTGGTGTATCAGGACAGTGCTCTAACTAACTGAGCTACCTAGCCAGGGTGCAATACAGTATTTTTAACTCTAGTCTGTATGGTGTACAACACATCCCCAGGACTTACAACTACAGGTTGGTGCCTTTTGACCACTTTCAGCCATTTCACCAACCCCATGCACCCAACCTCTGGCAACCCCTGATCTGTTCTTTTTTTAAAGATTTTATTTATTTATTTTTAGACAGAAGGGAAGGGAGGGAGAAAGAGAGGGAGAGAAACATCAATGTGTGGTTGCCTCTCACGTGGCCCCCACTGGGGACCTGACCTGCAACCCAGGCATGTTCCTTGACTGGGAATCGAACTGGCCACCCTTTGGTTTGCAGCCCATGCTCAATCCACTGAGCTACACCAGCCAGGCCCCTGATCTGCTCTGTGTGTCTGTGAGCTTGGTTGGTTGGTTGGTTTTGCTTTTTAGATTCCACATATAAGTGAGAGCAGAGAGCAGGGTATTTGTCTTTCTGTGCCTGATTGACTTTGCTGAGCATAATACCCTCGAGTGCACTGAATGTGCAGAACATTTTCACAGCCAGGGTTTATTCTCATCACGCGGGTCACCTGGGAGGACAGCCGGGAGCCAGGTCTGCGGTTGACCATCAGCACTGGCAGGCAGGTGGTGGGTGGGTTAGCTCAGGGTGCACAGGGAGAGTCTCGGCCTTCCTGTTGGGCGCCGCCCCCACCGTGGCTGAGTTAGGAAAATCAGTAGGAACCTTGGTTCTGACTCTGAACCAGCGGCATTGCCTCTCTGAGCCTCAGGCTACGCCCTCTTGAAGTCGGGCGTTGGAAGGATTCCTTGCGGCCGTGCTGGCGGCAGGTGCTCAGGGACGGGCGGATGTTGCCATGTTGGCTTCCCCTCCCTGCCGGCAGTCTGCAGCTGCTGGAGCAGCAGGTGGTCGGCGGGGAACAGGCCAAGAACAAGGACCTGAAGGAGAAACACAAGCGGCGGAAACGCTACGCAGACGAGCGCAGAAAGCAGCTGGTGGCAGCCCTGCAGAACTCGGACGAGGACAGCGGGGACTGGGTGCTGCTCAACGTGTACGACTCCATCCAGGAGGAAGTCAGGGCCAAGAGCAAGCTGCTGGAGAAGGTGCAGAGGAAGGTGAGGCCCCGGATTCAGGCTCTGACCCCCAGCTGCCCGCCCTCCCCAGGGCCCCAGGGGGCATTCTTGAGTTCTTCACACAAGCACCTGTCATGTGCCCACTGTGTGCCATGCCCTGGTGTGGAAGCAGTCGCCGTGACAGGTGTGTCCTGCCGTCCTGGAGCTTGCTTTCCCGTGGGTGTGTGTGTAAGAAATAACACAACAGAGAAAGGGGCAAGGGAGCATCCAGGTGAAAGCACTACGAAGAGGCAGCTTTCTTTTTCCATTTTCATTGACGTACAAATGCCCAGATCACAAAAGTGCAACTTCACTCACTGCCACGAGGTGAAGGCACCATGAAACCAGCACCCAGATGGCGGAACTGAGCATTAACAAGAACCCCAGACGTTCCGGGGACCCCTTAGATGGGGGGACAGGGAAGTTCTCACGTGGGACCTGAATGATAAGAGAGAGCAAGCAGGTCACGTGGTGACCTGAAGGAAGAGCATCCTGGGCCCAGATAGGGGCCAGGGCCGGGAACGAGGTCAGTGGTCCTAGGAACAGAGGCGGCAGCTGGCTGCGTGCAGGGAGTGAGGCAGGGCAGAGAAAATGAGACTCCGCCTCTGAGACAGTCACTAACACCTCCTTCGGAGCATCCTCTGCCTGGTCTGGGCCTCAGGCTGTCCCCCTTGGCCACCTGCTGGCTTTCCCCCTCCTTGTCCCCACGCAACCCCGGCAACCAGAGGACCGTGCGGAAGCCTGAATGGGAGGCTTTTGCCCTCTTTAAATCTCTTTCGTTTTATATTTTCTTGGCTATTTTCATGCCTTTTCGCAGTATTCCTTGCTATGTTTTTCAGTCAAATTCTTTCTTCCTTGGATATCTCATGATTTGTTTACATGTCTAAGTATTTTTAAAAAATTCTCTCCTGAGTTCAGTTAATGTCCCATTTCCCACCATCTTCCAATTCACCTACAGATTCAAGGCCCTCAACAGCAAAGCCCCAGCTGCTACTTTGCAGAAATTGATAAAGTGATCCTAAAGTTCATAGGGAAATTCCAGGGACTCGGAATAGTCAAAACAATCTCAAAAGAACAAAGTCGGAGGGCTCACACTTCCCAGTGTGAAAACTTACCACAAAGTTAGAGCAATCACGGCGGTGGTACCGGTGTAAAGACAGACACATAGACCGATGGAATGGAATTGAGAATCTAGAATGAAAAGATAAGTAATCCGACTTCCGCCAAGATGGCGGCGTAGGTGGACGCACTGCATCGCCGCTCACAACCAGAGAGTTTAAACAACGAACTCAATAGCGAAAAATAAACAACCAGAACGGAAAGAATCGAACTGAAGGGAAGTCCAGCACCCAGGAAGTTGGGGAGGACGTACATCCAGGCCGGTAAGCGGGGCAGAACCGAGCGGAGGAGCGGAGTGAGAGGCAGTTTGCCTGGAGGAACTCACCCCGCGAGCGCCTAAACAAAACACTACCCCGAGCAACGGGTGAACCTCGCAGGCTGGCGGCGTAACTGGAGAGGCCAGTGGGAACCAGCAGGGCCGAGACTGGCGGAAAAGGCAGTGGGGAACTGGGGAGCAGAGGGTGATAGGGAGTGGCGGTGAACGGCAGACGCCATTGCTCCCTCCCAGGCCCCGCCCCCAGAGGAAACG
>PVJI01003405.1:0-124730 GCA_004026765.1 Micronycteris hirsuta
TGAGGGTGCTGGGCTACAGCTAGGTGAATTAATGAAACCAGAAGACACAGAGGCTTCCTGGGTTCAAGCCGTTTGTGTGGACATTGCCTGCATTCTCAGCCTTTTTCCCACCATAACGTGTGTCCAGTGACTCGCTTCCATGGAACACCCACAAGTTTGAAGAAACACAGTGTTTTTCCAGGAAGTAAAGCACTGTGGGAATTCTCCCTCCCTCTCTCTGGATTTAACGAGTTTATATCAAAAAATCAGCCATTTTACACCTAAGGAATAAAAATCTTTTTAAAAAATACAAGTAGTGAACGAATTTTAACAAAGTTTACATTTCTTTTTGCAATTGCTTTTAATAATTTATCTCGTCATATTTTTTGCAATGTTCAAATACATTTTCAGCACCCATTACAACCATGAAATTAAGAGGTATATTGTTAATAATGAACCTCAGAGGAAACTGATTTACTTCCTATTAAAAACTCTATGGTATTATAAGCATTATAATAAGCATTATAATACAATAGTGCTACTTAACCATCTTTGTCACAAGAACTATCACCAAAGTTTTCTGGAAATGAGTCTACATAAGAATCGAATATTTAATTCTTGATAAAAATGTTCCTTATTTTTAACTGCAGCAAGCTCTTCCTTTTTCATTGTTAAGGTATACTTTAATAGTTTTAAAGCAGAAGCTGCTAGAGGGGGAAGGTGGGGACCGGTTGAAAGAAGATGAAGGGATTAGCCAAAGAACATAGATGCGTGACCCTTGGACATGGACAACGGTGTAGGAATTGCCTGAGGGAGTGGGGAGAAGTGCATGGAGGGGGGCAAAAGGAGGAAAATTGGGGCAGCTATAATAAACAATAAAATATTTAAAAAAAAAAAAACAAAGCAGAAGCTGCTAGAAGAGAGTCCAGATAGCTAAAACTGTACTCCTGAGTTCAAACTTACAGATAAGTTTTTCGTAAATAGTTCTCAACAAATTGTCCTCCTTCCCCCTCCCCCTCCCCCAGCTCTTAGAGAACCTTGGTCAAGGGTAGAACAAACGGTATCCAGGCAGATGTATACCCCGTACAATAGCGAGAACAGTAAAGCCCACCTCCTACCTTGTGTTTTAGAAATAGAAGGCAATTCAAAGCTACTCAAAGTTACCTTAAGAAAAGCTTTCACAGGGTAATATTTAAACAGTCACAAAGGTTAAGAAAATACTAATATCAAAGTACATATGACTATAATGTGAAAATACACAAGAACTACACATGAGTGAGGATTATTTTCCTATTCTACGCATGAATTTTACTCTTCATTTTCATAGGGTTGGTTACATGACACCTAGTAGTTTCTTAGGACTTCTGATGAAGTCTGGTGATTCTCTCCTAAGGAACCTCTTGCTTCTGGTCATATCTTGGTCATTGTACTATTTCAAAATAGTGCCATATCACCATGACGTTCTGAGCTGTGAAGACACATCCTGTGTATGGTGCCGTCCCACGATGGAACCAGCGAGGAAATGAGCACAGTTTGCTCCCAGAGCTCCAGCATGTAGAGCGCCCTGGCCAGCAGCTACTGGAAGTGAACAGGGCATTTGCCGCCAGGCCAGTGCCAGCACCAGTGCCATGCCCACAGTGTGCCTCCTGCATTGCTGTCCAGCGTCAGTCTGTCCGCCAGCCCTGGGTTAGAGTCCTAAAGCCTCGGGCCTGGAGGCCTCCCTGCCTACCACCCCGCACCCATCTGCCCACATGGCTTCGGTGTATCGCCCATTGGCACAGCCAGCCATGCACCCCACCTGGCTCCCAACCATTGGCCTGGCCACAGCCTTCAAGAGTTCTCGATTGTCACATTAGTAATAGTACATCGGATGTAGTTGGTCATCATAGCCTGTGGCATAAATATCATAAGCAGTAAGTCATTTTTAATTGACTTTTTCCCTTAAGAAAGCACATCAGAGCACAAATGAATGCTATTATTCAGAAAAACTTTGAATTCCTTCTTATTCGAAAAGTGAATTATCCAAAGCCTCCACCCTTTAAATCAACACCTTAAACTGATCAAAAACACCGAGGAGTCATGATACCATGACTGAGAGTCAATGATTATTATACTGAGTTAGTTGTTCTTTAAGATCAGCTGTCTACACCTACCAGATGCTATTGCTATTACCACTTACTAAGATGCTAGAAGTAGTGTGTAGAAATTATCACACGTGGAATTGGAAGGGCTTTTTTCTGCTCCTTTCACTTCTTATGAGTGAATTCCCACTGGAAGCAAAAATATTGAAGAAGAGCTTTCCCTAAGACCACATCCTGTGAGCACTTCATCCTCCCCGAGGATTCATGATTTCTGGATGTTACCTTGCAGCTCGGCATTACTGACTGAATGTTTTATGGAAAGAAACCAATTTGGATCTTTGGCTTAACTTTTTCCTTTCTCTTTTCAAGCCAATGTTTCTTCCTTAAAGAGTGAACGTCACGCTCGGCTGGTGTAGCTCAGTGGATTGAGCACGGGCTGGGAACCAGAGGGTCCCGGTTCGATTCCCAGTCGGGGCACATGCCTGGGTTGCGGGCCAGGTCCCCAATGAGGGCCATGTGAGAGGCAACCATACATTGCTCTTTCTCCCTCCCTTCTCCTCTCTCTGAAAATAAATAAATAAATAAAATCTTTAAAAAAAAAAAAAAAAAGAGTGAACGTCACGTCCAAGACGCCTGTGCGCCCTCCACCTGAACAGGGCCACACTTTCCTAGATCCCACTCTGTGTCAGAAGAGGTTTTATGAACTTTGGTGGCCCACCAGCACTTTTTGAGGGCTTCAGGGAGCTTCCTCTTCTGTTTTCTCTATCCTGTGCATCCTTCGATTACATTCTTTCATTTCGCTCTGTGTCTCTGTTGACCTCTGGGATTTCACACAGCCTTGCTCTAGAAAGCAATCCCCTGGGTAGATTAGCCTGGACATTAAAAGGTAAAGAAGAAATACAAAATCTTAAAGTGATTTTTGACATCAAGTATTGGAATAACTGTACATCATGTCTGTTTCTTTTTCCATGTTTAAGTGGGGTCTCTTTTGTGGGGGAGCACGGTGGGAAGACCCTGTCTTTCCTCAGCCACTCCTGAGTGTGTCTCCTCACGGGAAGTTCAGGGTGCTGGAAGGAGCGTGGGCTTTTCCAGCTGAGAACCTTCAGCAAGTCCCTTAATTCTGCTAAGTTTCAGTTCCCCGTTCTACAAAGTGTAGCTGTCAATAATACATACCTCATAGGGTTATTGTGGAGTTTAAATGAGATGTAAAAATGCTTGATAAAATGTGGATTAAAAACTTGTTCTTTTTTTACCATTCATGGTAAGATATACTAGTTATAACTATTTTGTTCTTCAGTTATCTGCTTTTTTTTCTTAGTTCTCCTGGCCTAGAATCTGCATGAATTTTCTTTATTTTCAGTATAACAAAATTTTGCCCACAGATTTTTACACTGTTTGGTCTGTTACCTGGATTAACAGATTATTTTAAAGACCTTAAAAAATTGAAGGGGCAACCAGAGTCCATCAGGGTCTACTGAATGCCGTCCCCTGTTTTGGTTTGCTAACTACAAATGTGCAGTTTGTACCATTTTCGGATGTCCGTCAGTCTAGCTCCAATTGCCTTGTTTTGTTTCTTAGCTTATGTCCCAGCTTGTTA
Source organism: Micronycteris hirsuta (assembly GCA_004026765.1). Taxonomy (NCBI): domain Eukaryota; kingdom Metazoa; phylum Chordata; class Mammalia; order Chiroptera; family Phyllostomidae; genus Micronycteris; species Micronycteris hirsuta. The sequence goes on from PVJI01003405.1 coordinate 3,658, forward strand.
GAGAACTTAAGTACATTCCGTTCACTTCCTTCCTTTCACCTGATATTCAAAATATTTCTGCAGGAAATTAAAGCTGTTTGAGTGGTTTCTAATCTTTGAAACTTTTAGATCCTAAATCTATTATTAATGATATAGAATTTTTTACCTTCCATGTGTTGGTCTAAATTCCTTACTAAGTGAAGCCAAATGACAGAAAACTGTAAGGAATACGTGTAAACTCAAGTGAATGTCAAAATGGAACCACGGAACTTAAAGAACTGTATGTATAAGCCTGTCCCAAGGGACTAACGCAGGGAGAGTCATCGAAACCAACTTCCCTGTTAGCCTCGTGCTCAGGTGAACACTGCTCGCCAGACACCTCAAACTGTCATTTATTGGCTGGTTCCTGCAAATTGAGGGAAGAAGCAAAAAGTAACCCAGAAATGCAAGAAGCGGAGGAAAAACAGTAATGAACTTATTAAAGAAGGCCACAGAAACCAAATATCACACAAAGGAGAGGATTTAATGAACAGGTTTCAGGTCAACAACCCAAAGGACAGGAGAGTACTACCCACCCACCCCACCTGCAATAGCTCTTCCCCTTTGGTACCTTTGAAACATCGTGAAATGTGTGTTTGTCACTTGCCTGCAGTGTACACACACCAGCAATCTGCAAGGGAATTAGAACTTGACCATTCGCAGCCTTCAAATATTAGATTTTCTCCAACCTCATCCACCCAACTCCCCAGTTCCCTTACCACGAATGCTTTAGTGAAGGCACCTGGTAAACTTCATTCAGCCCCAGTAGCTATCAGTCTCTAGGTGGGATGTAGTTGATTGGGTCCCTTTTTCATACGATGGAGAAGAACTTGAATTAAAGGGAAAGGGGAGGATGGGAGAAGTCTGCAGTGTAAGGTGGGAACTTGAACAAAAGATTTTTTTAAAAAGATGAACTGATTTTCGCTTCAGCTGTGTTAGCAAGAGACCAAACCAGCCACCGCTAGTGAAAGTTCGCAGGCGCCTGGTCTGTCCTGCAGGCGCTGCAGCCTTTTCGCAGGGGAAGCTGTGTGGCCTCTCGTGCTGTTAGCCGTGTGCTGTGGTTTTGCCAACTGATTTCTCCAATTCTCCTTTCTCAGTGGGCTAGAACCAGCTGATTAAATAGCCGTGACTCGCATAAGCTCCCGCGTCTTTTTTATTGACTGCTTTATGGAAATGTACCACACTCCGAAGGGCCCCGTTGCTGTTGCTCTGCGTAACTGACTGAAGAGTCACGTTTAGCACAGAGAGAGGGAATCCTACTTTGTCGTTTTTATTGCTGAGTTGGGGAGGGGTGGGATTCAGGGTTTAAAGGAATCTGGGTGAGGAGAGAAAGATGTCTGAGAATCTTTTTTATCTTTATCTGCCATGAAAGTTGGGTGGCCATCACTTCTGGGTAGCACACTTCTCTGTTGATCTTATCTTTATGGCCCCACATCCTTCGACTGAGTGAATCTTTTCTTTATATAGGCTATTCTGACAGTTTTAGTTAAGTGCAGTGGTAGAGAGAGATTATGACACTAACTTAATTCTGTTTTGTGCTGATATAATGTGATACACCCTTAGGTTTATCCAAGTGGGCCATTTATTCCCAATAAACCTAAATCATTTCTATTTTTTCATTAAGGTAGTGGTATCTTTTTTCAGGTAATGGACAAAAAGCCTTGATTTTTTTTTAAGTATACTTAAATATAAGTGGTTTGCCTTAAAAAGTAATTGTTTGTGTCTTCTTCCTATTTTTATTATCTTCTTGCCAAGTATTTACATACTTTTATTATGCATTAAGTAGCTCTGCAAATCTGTTCATTTGCCAGTCGGTGTCAATTCAGGCACACAAGACTCCCCCTGTCTCAGCACCCCAGGACCGTGGCTAACATGTGCGTCCTCAGGATCGCCAGTTCTTGATCAGTAGAACCGGGAACTGACGCCGGAAGAGGAGATAGCTTGATTGCCATAGTGGCTTCCCATCTCAGTTGTCTAGATTCCTCTGATGGGTCATGGAGCTGACGAGGGTGCCCTCAGAGTCAAGTTCACATTGAGAGCAATTCTGTTATTGTACGGTGCCTTGCACATAGAAGACAGTCAAGAGAGTAGAGACTGATTTGATTTGATTTCCTAATGTTTTTCCATAGCCATTCCAAACTTCACCTATAATCCCATTTTTTCCACTGCCCACAAGAGGAACCAGGCAGCAGAGTTCATCAATACAGATTTCCTCTAATAAGGAAGCTGTATAACACATCTTACAAAAGCACAGCATATAAAATACCACATTTTCCAGCTCTATTACTGTTCAGAATCTTGTTGGTAAATGACCAAGAAAGGAAATTCAGCAACTCATTCAGTGCCCAATTTTAGAACACCAAGCGGGACGCTGTGGAGAGAAGGTGGTGATGGTGCTGTCCCCAGTCTCCTAGAATTAGCGATTTGAAGTTCAAGCATGTCTGCTGCATTATGTCTTTGTTTTCTTGGTAGTGGCATTCTTGGGTTTCGGTTGGTAGAGAAAGAAAAGCCTCATGCTGATAATGTACTGAAAGTAAATGAAATTAAATAAGCGAAGCAGCGCTCATCACTACTTCCTTCCCCCCTGGGTAATTCAATTCAAGCTCTCTCTCTGATGGCAACTCACAGGGACTGTCTCTGTCACCCCGCTGGGGCCTGGAGTCTTAACATCTAAATAAAAGTTTCACTCAAGCATTTTTTATGCTCCTGCCAGCAGGATCAGTGAGCTGGTGTGGGCACATTAATGTAATATTCATACTCACGGACTCTCCCCGCACACGAGGCAATGTCTTCCTATTTTCATAATTATAGATGTTCCATAAAATGGCATTTAGATTTGCATTAAAAAAGGAGGGCTGAATTCTAATAGAACGTTTAACATGTCTCTTATGATTCAAACTCTCAGCAGCTTTAACAGGTAGCTGTGTCCCTAAGTATATAACAAGACTTAAAAAGGGAAAAAGGGGGAAAAAAAAAACATGGGAAGAAGAGTTGGAAACTTCAAGCTTAGGGGATCCTATTTTTCTTATCTCCTGTGTTTTTCATTTAATTTTTTGGCCTCTAGGAGCAATTTTTTGACAGTGCTGCAGAGGATGGGCTCTGCTTCAAAGGGGCCTCCTCAAACAGGCTGGGTCCTCACCCCGCCCGCAGTAGGATTTGTTTCTGTTTTCTCAGAGAGCATTTTCAAAGAGATAACAGAATTTTCAGAGGGGTAGGAGGATGAAAGGATGCTAGATAAACTCTCCTTCGCTGCTATTGATCTCACATGTGCATCCTGAGACCCGTCCAGGAGGATGTATAGCAGCCGCGGAGTCTGCTGACTGTAACACACAGAAATGGAACCAGTCCATGAACAAGGAAGGTGACAAATCAGCACCACTAGGATAAGGGATCAGGCACCTAGACACAGTAAAAAAGAGAAAGATAGGCTCTTCTGACTCACGTATCAAAAACTAAGCTTGGAACAGCTTAGAAGCAAGAGGTAATTTTAGTTGCATTTTACATTGTCTTAAAATGTTATTTTTAAATAAAAAGTATGTAAAGCACTGAACAAAGTAGCCATCACTGAGTAAAAGTTAGTTATTATAGGAGATATTCAAAACATAATTGTATAATTGAAAAAAATTATTCCATCCAGAAGCCCCAAGATATTTTATAGGTCAGAGATTTTTCAACAGGTGTGCCACAAAAATTTTTGAAACATGCCATACCTGACTATTTAGTCAGGGGCACTGACCTCTTTTCCCTTAGATTGTCAATTTAAAAAAATTACAACAGCCAACACAACAGCCATTGGTGTAAATGAATCAAAATTATACCTATTTTTTGTCAGATCAGCAAAAAATATTTTGGGGGGTGTGCCTCAGAATTTTAGCAATTAGTTTACGTGTGCCATGAGATGGAAAAGGTTGAAAATTGCTGGTATAAGTTGTGCCTTAATTTGGTTTGTATTTTGTTTGCTTTCTAAATTTTGTAAGGCAAATCAAGAGATTTGGGTTTGGGGACTAAAAAAACTAAATATTAAGATAATACTAGCTCACCCCCTTCATTTCTCCTGATTCATAAATATAGAATTATATTTTTAAGAGTTTTCGTATTTTTTGTTGTTTTTGCTTTTCATGTTACTTTTTCAGGGGTAAATTCCTTCCTCTTTGTCTCTGTCCTTTGCCCCTCCCTTCCGTAAACAAATACAAACCCCAGTGGTGGAAGGTGGACTAGAGTCTTGACTTCTCAATAAGTTTGCACCTGATGAGGCTAATTGAATGCTAAGAATGTTAGCAGCGTGCAGTTAAAGACTGGTGTCAGTTCCAGTACCTTCTCTTCGTAAAGGCTTCTACCATTCTTGCGCTCTTTCCCATACTTTGACAAAACCAGGATTTGGCAGTTATTGCCAAATTCAGCTTGCATAGCCCTTCCTTGTGTGAACGTAATAAATTGTATGTTCACTAAGGTGGCTGTTTGTTTTTTTTTTTTAAAAAAAGTGTATGTGTGTGTTTTGCTCCTGAGGTAACTGTGCTCGTGGTGAACATTGTCACTCATTAAAGCTTGTCTGTGCTGGTAGCTGTTCATTTGACTTTTCATTATCTCAGTGTGGATCATCCAATTTGGAGCTTATATCCACAGCAAACTCTTTATTCTCTGGCATCCTTTTCTTTCCAATCAATACATATTTAGGCCATCTCCCCTTGCACAAACTAATGTATGGTTAGATAATTTTAAGCAATTTTAGCATTAGATATCATTAGGGAGAAAGAAAATTTACTTTTTTTCCCCAATCATCTAGAAGTTGTTTTATTTTGCACTGTGTTTAAGCAATTGCCCTTCTGTACCCCTTCACTCATGTGGATTATCAAAAAGTAGCCTGAATAAATGAAAATTATGTTAGGTTTCAACCAAGCATTTTGCTGTTGCTCCTTTTAGGCATGGAAGACATCATAAGAGGAGCTCAAGAGCTCGATAACGTCATCAAGCAAGGATACCTGGAGAAGAAAAGTAAAGGTACTGATCAGACCCATCAATCTCAGAACATTCCAGAAAGGAAAGGGAAATGAGGAAAAAGAGGGCTAACAGAGCAGGTGCCTTCTCTGTGCCCATTGCTGGGCCAGGTAGGTGGAAGGCAAAAGGAAGGGAAGAGAAGAAGTCTGGTGTGCAGGCTGAAGAGGGAGGCTCAAAATCTTCCGCAGATTGTGAGCTCCAGCAGGACAGGGACTGGTCCTGCCCTGCTCACCTGGTACAGAACAAAAGCTTCATACATGCTTGTTGAATGAATGAACGAACGAGTGATATTCTCATTCTCATCTCTCAGCATGCTCCCATGAAGAGTGAAAGTATATCACCGAGAGCATAATTTTTATATCATATGTGAAGCGGCCACTTTCAAGTTTGAGAGGGGCGCCGGTCTTCACCCATCTCTCATCTGATTAGGTTAGGCTCCACAAGAGCCAGGGTCCCAGGTGTAACACTCGACAGGCGCATCGGCCTCGTACAAAGAAAGCCTTTCTTGTGCCCGTGGCCTATGGCATCATTTTGATTTGCTAAAAGGCAACATACAACATCATGATGAATTTGCAAAGTACAGAGTGAGATTTGAAGCTGAAATAAAAGAAGATAGACGGCCGTGAGGGGTCAGAGCAGGCAAACCCTGTTTAGAACTTGGGCCTTTAACGGAGGGAGTCCTCTGAGCCCTGAGTCAATGTGGGATAACCTGTGGGAGTGAAAGGGAGGGTTTTACAGCCCATTAACCTGGGAAATAAAACAGTAACACACTGGACTGTGCTGTTGGATTTTTACGGACTCTTCGGTGGCTGTGGTTACCTGAATTTATGTCCCTTACTGCTGTTCCATTTAGATCATAGTTTCTTTGGATCGGAGTGGCAGAAGAGATGGTGCGTTGTCAGCAGAGGCCTCTTCTACTACTATGCTAATGAGAAAAGTAAGTGTTCTTCATTTGCACAGCAGCCTCGCACTCCTGGATACAAACACTTCGTAAATTCTCAAGCACTGAGATCCCAGGATAGCAGTCCTTAACTAACACCCATCAAGGGGCCTGCTCGGGAAAGAAGTAGGCTCGAGTACATTATACCTTGCCTATCCCGAAACACTCAGATGCCAATTTAGAATTTATCTCCCCTGGGTGGAGGGGGACAAAGGGGAGAAAAAAAATGGGACAACTGTAATAGCATAATCAATAAAATATACTTTAAAAAAATAAATAAATAAAAATAGGATTTATCTCCCCTTAAACACTAGGATATTGTGGTCAGCATATCTACGGCTTATCTTTTATTATGATTAATAGCAGCATTATCAAGGTTGAACACTTTGGCATTCTTTTTTTCAAAAGAACCTTGAACTCTAAATCATATAGTTAAAAATTGAAACTAAATTAACTCTGAGAAAGATTTAAACCACTTACCAATGGCCCAGAAAAAGAACTCTCAAGTCCAGACTCTCTAAGATCATGCTCCCAACTTTATTCTACTGACTCCTGGGAAGTAGAATAGCCCAGTGGATATCCCTAGAGCCGAGGAGTGTGGGGGCCCAGAGTCGCTGTGCTCATGAGACAGCCTTCGGCCAGATGGCAGCCCCAGCAAAGTGTCGACTCAGGCCAGAAGCAGTGTCTTAATCAGCCACCACTGACTCAATCAAGCACAACACTCATGAGTTATCACTAGATCCTCCATCCGTGCTTAACACAGTTGCTTAATTCGTGAGAAGGAATAGAAGATATAAACACAAGTTGAAGCACGAGCTAAAAATGATCACTGTGGCTTTCAAATAGGATATCCCCCTAAGGGTCAGACTGCCCCAGGAGTAATGCTATGAAACAAAGCGGGGATAAAGTAAAGAAAAACAGAGGTTCCTGTTTGGGACAGAGCGATTTCCTTGTGCTCTACTGTCTTGGTACAGAGGCCAGTGATCCAGAGTAAATTCTTTTCCTTCCGATCATTTTCTGTTTCTCCAGTCTTCCTTCTTTCCCAGACTTTTCCCACTCCCAGTGCCTGGATATCCAGTGTAGGAGATAACAGATGTTTACCCATTGCCTTTGGACTTTCTGCACCTTTGGCACTAAGGTAGCAGGAAAGGCTGCAGCGTTGCTAAAGGACTTGGAATCCTTAAGATTTGCGCTTGGACTTTGAGGCAACTGCCGCACCCTGCCTCTCTGCCTATAGCAACGATCAGTGACCTTCATCTTGGGTTCACCATCTTGGATTCCTCGGTCTTTCCCACCCAGGGGTAAAGTGTGGAGCCCTACTTGGAAATGATAGCAGCATACCTCAAAAACTGAGTAACAATTTCCCTACCCAACCCCAGCCCACTTTCAAATCCAGTAACCACAATTTGTCCCCTGAATTCCAGGCATACCAGCCAGCCGGGTGTGATTTTCTTATTTTCAACCTTCAAACTAATATAACATTTATGTCTTCATAAAAGTGTTCATCACTTCTGCTGCATTTAAGTAAGCAGTTGGCATATCTGGATGGAAAACAATATATCATGTTCGTTTATTCAGAATCCTTTACACTCCAGGTGAGACAGAACAAGAGAAAGAGACTAGGAGGCTTTTATTGACCATTTTGCTGTCAGGGTAAAATAAAATCTGGTGACCAAAGAAACAACAAAACATTTTAGTGGCCACTTAGAACAAGGCGAGATACTTTAACAAAAAAGATTCTGGTGTCAAAAAGCGCTGTTGCACGGCTCCCTTCTCGCCAGTTACTTCTTATTGTACCCAAGACATTTTCTTAGTAAGTATAGAATGTTTGTGTTTTTCTTTTAGCTCAACCAGGTAAGGACAGCATCTTTTTTTCTTTTCTTTTCATTATTGTCAGACCACCACCATCCTCATCACCATCGTTACCAAAATTCACGTAGTAAGCAATTCATTCTGCAGTACAGGACACAAAGCATCGCCCAGATGCTGTGGTGCCTGTCCTCTATGCATTCTGCCTGAGCCACACCGTGAGGACACAAAATCCTTGGCAACCACTTCTTCTTTGCCTATGCCTCATATTTTTGTAAGGGAGTGACAGGCAGAGTACTGTCTCCTCTCTCTCACTTAGGGCCCTTTGCCTTTTATCTCCTTCCTCATCATCTGATGATGCTCAACAGTATTCTGCTACTTCCCAATTTGACCTCTTAGAGAAAGGATAAAGTACTGAGCTTTCATTATTCTCCCTCTAGCATAAATTCCCACCTGACCAGCAGGAGGGGAGAGTGCTCTAGCCCAAATGCCGCAGAGGGCACAGGAGGGGACCCTGGGAACTCGTAATGGCCCTGTGCTGCTACCCTCCCCTCAAGTGGGAGCTCTGCTGGACCTGATAATCATGTTTCATTTCTGTAACAGCCTTCAAGGGCCTCACGTTTACAGCCACACTCTCCCTGCTGTAATAACTCCTTCTCTCTGTTATTATAGATATCTTAACATTCTAATAAATTCTCTGTCTCTGTTGTACTCTTTTGGCAAAATAACCTTCCATGTAGCATTTCCCCAGCTTGGCAGTGATATCTGCTTCACTGTCGCGGTAGCCTCTTCTTAAGCTTCCCTAATAACCTTTCCTTGACTGTTGTGGGTCCTCAGGGATGTGACAGCTGTTCCTGTGCTTTTATTTTACACACCAGAGAAGATGCCTCCCCTTGGCAGTTGTGCCTCTCAAGGGACACAGGGAGCTTTCCTGTCTTGCAGGCAAGCAGCCCAAAGGGACCTTTCCCATCAAGGGCTACAGTATCCGGATGGCCCCCTACCTGCGAAAAGATTCCAAGAAAGAATCCTGCTTTGAACTGACCTCCCAGGATAGGCGCAGCTACGAGGTAGGATGAACCGAGGAGATGGCGGTCCTCGTTAGCACTGCCGTTTCCTTCCACGTTGCATGTGAGTGTGGTTGCTATGCTGGGTTCCGTCCTTTCTCTGATACCTGCTCATTTTCTACCAAGACATTCTTTCTTGATATGTCCTCTCCTTCTCTTTGCTATGTTATGCCTTCCCTCCTCCTGTCTGTTGCCAATCGCATCCTAGATGCTGCCTCTGCTTGGCTTCCATCTCCTCATCCCTCCTCTTCTTGGTCCCACTTACTCCGGACGTGAGAGGCTGGTGTAGGGCAGCACGCAATCCAATTCCTCATTCACAGCCTCTCCTTTCACGGCTTTAATTCCCTTTCTATTTTTCAACTGACTGTCTTCACTTCTTTCCCTGAAATCCAGAAAAAGAAAAATCTGACTGTCGAGTGAAAACTAATTTATTTTCCCATATTCATTTTGCTATCCAAAATAATCTTCCCGTGTGTGGGTACACTGCAGATCTCTGGAAAGATTTCTAAGATATTGGTGACATTGATTACTGAATAGTAGTAGCAATAACTGAGGGAATAGACCTGGGGGTGGAATAAGAAAGATTTATGCCTCCCTGTATTCATTCATAATATATTTTGATATAATAGAAAATATAACACGTAATGTATTAATTACCTATTAAAAAATGAAAGCAATAAAAAATCCAACTATGAGAATATAGTGATTTTCACCAAAAATATATTTGTGCATGTGTATATACATGTTATTTCCTGCTTGTTGGTAATTTGCATCTCATCAAAATTTTACCAAGACAATTTGGAAAACCTTTAGCTAACTTGTGAAAAAGAGAAAAACTATGCTAAGGTTACTATTAACCACTTATGTAACCCTTTGACTCTGAGTTTTTCTCCACATTCATCCTTGTATGTTTCTACAGTATTTTAACCCTTATTTTGTTAAATGGCCTAGGTCTTCACTATATAATTTTAAATGTTTTTAATTTTAATTATTCTATAGAATCATGTACAGATATATATAAAACAGATGTATGCACTGGGTATATTTCTAAGTTATTTTTATTATTCAGTTCTGATGGTGCATCATCCAGATAAAAATGTATGTGACAAGTCTAAATCCATTTCCCTAGACATTTTTTATAGAAATGTGTTTTTCAGAAATCAAGAATGACAATGTCTATTAATAAGTATTAAGCAGGAATATAGGTTTCTAATACAGCACATACCTTCATCTTACCCTAATGGCCAGATAATAAAAATGTTTTTCAGGAACAGTCATTTCGAGTTGATTCATTTAAAATAAAAAATTACTAAGTGTCAATGCCTGACTGGCCTGTTTTGTGCATCAAAATGTAGAGTTTGTTTACTTCTTCTTTTCTTTGGCCCATTGAATTCAAGTCATTATCATGGTCTGTGGATTCTCCCCCTGCAATATCCTTTGGATTTTTCCCTTCTTATTATTTCCACAGCCATCACAATAGCTAAGTCCTTATCACTTCACCCAGAGGATTAGTTAAACAGCCTTCTGGTTGCTCTTCAGCCTCCAGTTCCTCCCTATTCCAGTCTCTCCTGTCCACAACTACTGAATCCCCCGCTCCTTTCACTACTGCCTCCTACTGCCTCCACTGTGAGTCTGAACTCCTGGTCTCATCAGTTCTCTGGCCCTCAACCTCCAGCTTCATCAGTGGTGGTTCTCCAGTCAAGCTCATCTGCCTACCTTCCCCATACATGAAGGTCTCATTCCTAATACTTTGCACGTGGTTCTCCCTCCCTAAACTTTCCAGTTTCCTCTACCAGCTCCCAACAACTCTTTTTAAAATCCAACCAGAACAGCCCTAGCCAGGTAGTTCGGTTGGTTGGAGCATGGTCCCAATACGCCAAGGTTGTGGGTTCAGTCCCCAGCCAGGGCACATACAAGAAGCAACCAATGAATCAATGAATGCATAAATAAGTGGAACAATGGGTCAGTGTTTCTCTCTCTCTCTCTACCCCCAAAATCAATACATACATAAAAAATCCAGCCAGAGCAGTATTACTTCCACAAGCTTCCCTGCTTACTCCAGGCAGCAAGTGCTCCCGATTTTCTCTCAACACTCAGCTGTCATCAAACGCACCTGCTTTACAGTGTTCCCATTTCCAGCGTGTGTGTCGTCTCCATAATGGACGCATTATTCTTTGAGGTTAGGGATTTTGGTTTGCTTTCTTTTCTATAACCTCTTATCAAATACATGTCTGACAAATGAATGGATAATCAAATGAATGCACATGGACATGTATTCTGGACTCGAATAGCTGCCAACTTTGGGTATATAAAATTGCTGAAGGAAAAGATCACTTTGAATACTTTGGTCTTTTTTCAAAATGTTAAGCAAGAAGAGAATCCTGAGCTTTCAACATGACTCTGAAACTTAACTCACAAGTTCCCTCCCTTGAACCTCCCAGTAGGATTCATGGAAATTTTAGTGAAGATGATAAATTAATTCACTAATTTTTCTCTAGTTTACAGCTACAAATCCTGCTGAAGCCAGAGACTGGGTGGATCAAATAAGTTTCTTATTAAAGGGTAAGTATCATTATTATAGAAACAATACTTGAGTGGATTTGCAATTGAAGTTACATGGCATAAATATAATCCACATGTTTGAATATGTGTTTTTTCCTGCTCCCTTCTACCTTCCCTACCATGCCCCTTATATTATAACAACAAATAGTGCCATGTATAAATCAGAAGGTAAAAAACCGTCATCCTGGACATGACCACTGATATTATTCTAGCGCATCCACCTACCTACAGGCAAGTCTGTAATATTCATAATCACTAGAAAAGGAGATTCTGAAAACCAGCTCAGGTCAATTTAGTGTCTACTAAGCCCTTAGATTCTGGAAAGGAAATTTGTGATATCAAACTTAAGTCATCTAGATGCCATTTTGGTCTTAGTGGGAAATAGAAATCTGAGCTCATCCACGTGGCCTCCCACAACATTGGACATTAAACACAAACTGCTATTCCCAACCCACAATAAAGTGTTCCTCGCCTTAGATGGGAAGAGTCCTGCCTGAAGATGGTAAATGGCTGCTCTTAGAGTACCCTCTGCTGGCCAGCCTGCAGGCACAGCAGTGGCCGAGGCCCAGGAAGCCTTGTCTGGGTGTGGCCTGGCAGGTGGAAGTACCCACCTTGAATCTGTCACTTGGCATCAGATGACCCTCGTGACAGTACAGATCATGGCAGGACCCAGCCTCTACAGAAAGACAGAAATACCAACTTTGTACATGGCCCGCAACCTAGGGAGAAGCACGTCCACCTAAAACCACCAAGCCTTTGCATCTCTGTTTTTCATTCTGCCCTAAGATTTTATTGTGGATAAAAAGGAAGAAGCACCAGAGCTTTAATTACAAGAATTGCCTATTTTACTCAGTTCATGCCTTTGCTATCACAAAAACAAACTATTGCTTCTACCAAGAGCGTCACGTATAATAGACTGGAACTAGGCAAACATGAACATTGATGGCGAGACTACAGGGTACACTCTCATCTAGGTGCCTTAGATTTATGCGTGTAATATACCCCTAAGTGTGTAAACCTCAATAAAACTCAAAGCAGCTTTATTGAGCTGTACCCTGTGGTACTTTCAGAATTCCACATTGAAGAAATTATTCATTCCATTTTATTTTAAAACAAACAAAATAATAACATATGGTTTAAGCCACAAATGTGTCTTTGATCCTTTCCTCATATGAGGTGGCACCAGAATTCAGATGAAAATTGTTGCAAAATCTTTATTAAAAGCCTAATCAAGCCCAACAGTTTGATTGTGTTTTGAAATGAACGCCGGATGTCTCTCCATCCCGTCCTTCCCTCGAGCACCCTGACTGCGCTCGCCCGTCCTGCAGAGGTCCCTCAGCAGGGTTTCAGAGAGCACTCTGTACTGCACATCAGAGAGCGAACCTTCCCAGCTCCCCACTAAAGGAGAAAACCAATCTCCCTCCCCTGCCCTGGGCTCCCCAGCGCTGTAATGTCGCCACATCCTCTACGCAGTGACCCACTTTAAGGTCAGCCAGACGGTACAGTTGAAAAAGGACATGGTAACCACCTCGCTAAGCCATTCCATTTGGTCTTGTATTGCTGTTATATTTTTTCCATACCTCGCTTTCTCTTCCTCTTCCACTATTGCCCTTTTTTCTGTTTACAAGAAAACTTGTCTGAAATTCTGCCATGAGATCATGGGAGAGATGAGCTTCTGACAGCTCAGACACCTTGCAGAAGCCACCATCGTTCCCACAGCTCCGTGCACCCTGGAGAAGCACAGGCCATCACTCACCCTTCCAGTTTTCTACTTGATGAGCAGTGCGTGGCATTTCCTCCTCCGGCCTATTTTCTTCCCTTCACCTCGTGCGTTCATTCGCACACCCATACTTTTCAGAGCTGCTTCATCCTGATCAAGTTTTATTGCAAGGAAGGATTTATGTTGATGGTTTAAACCTGATGCAGTGCTAGTCTGGCCTTTACTGTAGATTTCCTGCCACCAGGGCCCACATTAGAAATAACAGCACTTAACCTAGTGTTTCATTTTTTCCTGACATGTTTTATTCTCATCCCCCCCTCCTCCTTCTCCCTCTTTTCTTCCCTGCCTTATTCTTTTCTTGTTCTCCCTATCTTGATTCATTCTCATCTCGACCTTGGCAGATCTGAGTTCCTTAACCATTCCCTATGAAGAGGAGGAAGAGGAGGAAGAAGAGGAAGAGATGTATGATGATATCGATGGTCTTGACTCCCAAAATTCGGGTTCCCAACGCAGACCTGTTCCCTTGCCTGGGAGTGTGGGGCTAAAGCAGCCCTCAGAGGAGAAAGAAGAAGAAGATATTTATGAAGTCTTGCCAGGTGAGAAACTTCATCTTCTAATTATCTTCCTCCTGTTTCAGAGACTCTTAACCTGCTAGAAGAATATAACTCTGAAAACTCCCGAGGAGGCCAGATCTCTAAAGGAGAGCATGTAGGGAAGCTTCAACGGAACCTCCGTGATCAGAAGTTCTCCCTCGCCCTGGGAGCAAGGTGCATTAATCAGGAAGGGTCTTTTGTCTGTACGGGTGTGCAGCAATGCATTAACTATGTCAGCAAGGTGAAAGAGTTAAGAATACTTATGTTGGTTTTCATGGGTTTACTGGGAGTTTGGGTGTGAATCCTCCAAACTCTAGTTTCAACTTCTTTTCTTGAATCATAGAAAGTTGCCCCAAAATGATGGCTATTCAAAGTCTGAAGGAATATAGATAAATGCTGACAAACCTTTTCTGTAACCCAGGAAAACCCTGATGGAGCACAGCTCATTATTTCCTAGTTCAGATAGACCATGAATCACACTGTGTCTCTTACGGATACCCCTGACGCGCTTCCTTTGCCCGCCATCACAGCAGGTCTCCTGTACGTATTTCTTCTGTTCCACAGGCACGATAACCAGGATCCCAAAAAATGTATAGTCATCACTGCTTCCGCAGAGTCGCTTCTTGTGGGGAGAGCAGCAGCTGTTGAATGGTGCGGTGCACAGTGGGGGTCAGGCTGTAGAAAACCCAAGCCTGCGCCTTTTAATTGTGAGGTAGTTAGACTGCAGGAACGCTGAATCTTCAGGTCCATTCAGAAAGATGGCTCCTGTGGAAATTTGCCAGGAGTTCAGTGCTCTGCTGAGAAATTCAAGTTAAGCCTAAATTTATAGCAATCTAAACTCCAATCCCAGATAAACTGAGGAACTAAGGTGAATCTAACACTGGAGCTCCTGAACACAGGGCTGGTCGCTACGCAGCGCCCTGAGTACACAACTTGTATTTCAGGGCCTCCTAAGAAGAGGGTCCCACATTGTCGATGCTGCATTTGTCTCTTCCCTGGGGGAGGAGAGACACAGCATTGCTTCCAGAGTCAAGGATCAGGGCCGTGGCCACACATTTTCTCCTTGCTGGGACCTCACCTGCCCACCACCCACCCACCAAGCAGAGTCTGCTTCTTCTCCCAGCACTTCCAGCCTCTGCCAGTCCCAACTTCCCCAGCCTTTTTGTTGTGTTTTATTATGCAAATGATATCTTGGTTGAGGTCGAGCCATTTCTTGTGTCTGAAGTTAAAAAAAAAATGATAATTTCCTCAGCAAGTCATCGTCGTTAATGAAGTTTTACAAAAACAGATACAACCAAAGGAAAATAAAATTTCACAGGTGATAAATTTTTCCAATTTCCCTGGCAGAATTCGATAGGATTGTTAAATTAAGAGTGAAGGTGTCTGTTAGAAAGCAACGAGCAGTGATGGGTAATTTTATAGAGTGGAAAATTGAATCAAATTGCTACATTAAAACACAGCTCCTCTGAGAATCTTCCCTTTCACAGTCTGCTCCATTGCAACAGCAGGGTGCAGAAATGGATCTAATTCACAATGCTCCCTTAAAAGGAGATGTGCGCCCCAACTTGGCCAGAATCTTCCCCGTGAGCTCCTGCTCTCGCTCACTCCTGCTCAGGCTTGGGGAAATATCCGGGTGGCACTCCGCTTTGGGTTACAGCTGGGGAAGCAGAGTGCTCTGGGAAAACCTCCCTGAGTCACTCAGCCTCCCTGGAGCAAAGAGGGACCTTTTCACTCCCTGTGTTTAGTTCTCAAAGGACCCAGAAAATAAGATGAGTTTTGCCATGGCTGGTGTGTCTCAGTGGGTCGAGTGCCAGCCTGCAAACCAAAAGATCACCTGTTCCCAGTCAGGGCACAGGCCTGGGTTGCAGGCCAGGTCCCAGTTGGGGGCCTGTGAGAGGCAACCAATCACACATCAGTGTTTTTCTCCCTCTCTTTCTCTTCCCTTCCCCTCTCTCTCTAAAAAATAAATAAATAAATAAATAAATAAATAATCTTAAAAAAATAAGGTGAGTTTTGGATCATTACCTTAACCCAGGTGGTTCGATTAGTGTATGATTGACCTCTTAACTACCATCCTTCCCCTGCCCTTGAAACTCTTACCCTTGGCCATGGTGGCACTGCCCAGACTACTAGGGCCTTCCCTCCAGAATCACTGGAGTGGCCTCCAAGGGCGTGGAGACTGGTGTGCTTTCTCAAGGAAAGCTACTTACCTTGTGTTCACAACTGTCCCTTGGCGGCGAGGAAGCCTCCCTGGGAGAGAGCCAGAGTCTTTTTCTCCAGGCAACTAACTTGTTTATAAGTTTCCAAAGGACAGTGCTGTACCCAACTAACAGGTTTTTCCCCAAAAGCCTCTTTCTATCCATCACAGGTTTTAGAGATAGCATTGGAGGTGAGACTATATTGGCATTTAATTACGGTAGGAATATTTCAGCCGCAAGTCCCCATCACCCAGCTTCCCGTCCACTGCACTTGGATCGTTGCTTCTGAGATTGCTGGTAGGTTGACACGTGCCACACTGCCAGTCCTGGAGGGACTGAGAGGGGACGTGAGGTGCTGAATGTTGTCTCCCTTCTGCCCTCATCTCGCAAGACCACCTGCCAAGCAGTGGCCCGTGAGAGACAGCATGGTATCACAGGTACAAGTACTGGCCCTGAGTCAGGATGGACCTGCTCTGCCATCTGCTAGCTGTGAAGCCTTATGCAAGCCATGTGCCCTCTCTCTGCGTGACTTTCCCATCCGTGAACTGGGGGTAACAATGGTGACAATGAGAGAGGGGTGCCATAAGAAATCTAGAACCACTGTGAGTAAAGCTCTGAGAGCAGAGTCCTGGCATGCAGGGGGCACTCGATAAATGCTGGCTGTTATTAATTCAGTGGTGCTTAAATAGGAAGTGTTACTTCCTTGAAGAATTGGGGGATGGCTAGTTTCCTGCCTCCACCAACCAGACCTGAGACAATCCAGCTGGAAATTCAGTTGAACATTTTCAGCTCTAGGAATGAAGCAGGTGAAACTGAAAATTCTGAGCAGATGGAATGTGGAGCCCGCCTTCTGCTCAGGCCCATTTTTATTGTGAGGACAGGTGCCAGGTAGAGGGACAGCCGACAGTAACGTTGGACTGTGCTAACATTGCACACCCATCCACAGTCAAGTGACTCGGGCCCCTAGCATTCGCTTCATTGTAATAGGTCACCGTGCATTGCAGAGATGCTTTCGCGCTAATGGTGCTGCCTCCTTCCTCTTTGGCATGGGGCTTACACAAGCCTCGTGGTCTCTGTGCCAAAGTCCTCGCAGGTGACGTCTCCCTCAGCGGGCTTCCTAGTAGAACGAGAAGTGCCTAGAACACATAACAAGTCAATACAAAAATATTTTTTCCTAATCAAAATAATATGTGGGTCATCAAATTAAATGTACTACATCGCATTAATCATAGGATAATTAGCATTTGCTACGTGGCAAGCATTCTTCTTCCCATGAGAGAAAATCAGAGCACTCGAGGTTTTCAGCCAAGACCACAGAAATGTTCATCCTGGATCATGTGGTTTCAAGGTTGGCATCCAGTGGGATTTCCAAACATCCGCGTTAAGCATATGGGGGCCCTTGATTTTTAAGATCTCATTTGCAGTAGATTAAACTGCAGGGAACTACCACAAAGAAATGCTAAAGCAATATGTGGAAAATGGCAGGCTTTTTCTCAGCCCTCTCTCACCCCTCCCCAAAATTATTTTACAGGCTAGCACAGGCCTGGTTTCACAATTCGAGATTCCATAAAAGGACAACTTTTATCAGGTTTCTCTTTGGGGCCTCAAGGCCAGAATCCAGCGAGGCGCCCGAGACCACTGAAGAGCTATAACTAGGGCCTCGCTGCAGCTGCAGCGAGGCCGCAGAATCCGGCTCTGTCCTCTAGAGAGATTTCAGGAGAGCAAACAGAGAGAGAGACAAAGGGCCCTCCCTGGGAATTTCTGTGCACATTCCAATGCTGCCCGCACTGCACCGAGGGTTATTATAGACCCAGAAACCAGATTGCTTTAGAATAAAGCATCTAACTGGGTTTGTTTGTTTTTTTTTTTTTTTAATTTGACTCTAATGGAAACAAGCATTCTGTGGAATTATTTTCCCTTGTAGAATTGTCCAGACTCACAGGGAGGGGAAACAGCGATCAGAGGAGGTCTAAGGGAAGAAAAAGCAGACACCAAAAACACAAAGATCATGAAGAAAGCAAATTTGAATTTCATAGGAAGGCAACACTGCATGGAGGGAACATCAAAGAGGAGTCAGCACCACCATCAAGCTCCCTCTGAGCTCCCTGGCCTTTTCTCTGTCGCTCCCAAGCACACTGGGTCCTAGCCACACCGCGTCTGGTCAGCACCAAAACCAGAATCATGCTGTTTTGTTCTAGCTGGAATACCCCCCGCTGGTCTCAGCTGATGACATCCTACACATTGAGCTCAAATGTGTCTCCTCGGTGACTCAACGGGAATTGAGTTCTGTTTTAGCCTTTGCCGCAGGGATTTGTATTCAGGTCTTTCTCCCCCCAATTAGTAGGCACTCAACTATTATTTGTGAAATTAAGTTCAGTGCATTCCAAGTATTGCAGTTAGCAGTAATTGAGTTTAATATCTTATACATCAAGACCATACCACAGAGATAGGAGGCAAATATTTTAAAGTAGCAGTTGAGATTACCAAATACACACCAGAGAATTAAATGTGTTATTAGCATCTTGTTCGTATTTTCCATGTTGTCTAAAGACGTGCTCTAGCATCCACAGATTTATCACGTAGATGTGCATGCTGTGGAGTGCTTTCTAGTTCTGCTTTGCTGCGTGTTCCCTTTGCACTTTGAGTCTGTATTTCTGTTGCATCTGTCACCAGAGCACCTTGACATCTGGTTGCACATTGATACGGTTGGCATTTTTTAAGCTTCTGTCACTTTGCTTTGTATGGGGAAAGTGATCTCCCGCTTTCTGATCTAGTCATTTTTTAATGTTATTCTCCCTGAATTGGTTCAGCCCACATCAGAGCAGCACTTCCAAAAGGAGCCAGGTGTCATGGGAAGCTGGCTCCTCTCTGTGCCTCCAAAGTGGAGTCAGTGTCCTGCTCCTTTCCGACTCTCATTAGCATCGCTGACGTTGTGCCAAGAGCGTTGATTGAAACCAACTCTCTGGATGCCAGTGCTCATTTGCGATGCCTCGTGGTTCTCTTACACGTTCGCACAGTTAACAGAATCTTCCTCAACTGTTTTCCCAATTGAGATGAGATATTTGGGAATCAAGCAGAGCATTTAATGTAATAAGTGGACAATAATGTTTGGAGGTTAATTTGTTTAAAACCTATGTAAGGTTGGGGTCCCACATGCCCTGTTAGGAGCAAGGACCATTATAATCTATTACTGTTTAAAGTTGAGCTAGCACATAAATTTTAATTCTCTCTTAAATGAAGATGTATTTCAGTAGATGAAATGCTAAGATGCCTAATGATATTCTTCTAAAGAAGTACAATAAGCTTTTAGCCTAAAAAAATCTTTTTCAAAATAATCTCTTTAACACTAAAGCCTCACGTGACAGATGAATAAATTAGAAATTTGGCTGATTAGCACGCCCTCTTCTGTGAGCAATGAGACTTTTTTTTTTCTGTTGCCATATAATCGGTTTTCTTGGCTTTGGAGTTTGAAACATACCAGTTTGATTTCATGGAGGGATGCAAGATGAACCGCATGCCTCTCTGTTCACATCGGGCCCTCTAAAGCTGGGAAGGTGCTAAGAAGCGTGCCGATCACCCCTCGCTGTGGGGGGCACTTTCCTTCACTATGGGATGGGACCCCCATCCTCACTCTTTCAAGCACAGCAGAGGCACGGCACCCAGCCTCTCACATCAACAGCAGGCGTCTTGACTGGAGCCCACTTTCAGCCCCCTGGGAAGGACGACGTTAGAACAGACGTGGGGATGGGAGCCTCCCTGTTCCCATCCATCACCGTGGAGCTTAGCCATGGTGGCGAATGATACAGAAGAGCTATGGCCAGCATTTTGCTTTCTTTCTAGGTGTCTCCACAGGCGCAATGGAAATCAGAGTGTTTGGTCTGGAATTGAACCCCATGGAACAAATTTTTATTTTTTCCACTTTTGTTTCATGACTGGATTAAGTGCTGTTGCCTGAAAGGATAAAGGAATCAAGTTTTAGTTTTCATTTTTATCATTACAAATACATTTACATTCTCCTATTTTACAAATGCAAAGAGCAGGCAAGCCACTTTCAATAATTTATCTTAAAATCAATGCTAATGAGGTTATGTCTCGTCAGTGGCCGAGTTTTACAATAAAGTCTGATTTATTTAGAAAAGATCTTTGGTGCAGCTTCCCATCTAATGGTGGTGGGAAGGAGGTGGAGTAGCAGGCACGGTGACCCTCCAACTTCGGATCCAATTTGTAATTCACAGCGGAGATCTGACCCAATTTACATTGATTAGAATTGGGAGGAAGAGACATCTGCGCACAGACAGCAGAGGTAGAATAAACGCTCTCTGCAAAAGTGCCTAAGCACAGCAGATTATTGGGCTTTGTGACTGAGTTGCTTGATATCAGCAAAAGAGCTGCGCTCTGTCCAAATTATTGGGTATCTCTAAAACGGAGGACGTACCAACTCTTAAGAGCTGTTTTCAATCCTCTGAAATTAGTCCCATGTCAAAAAGGAAAGGCATCGTAGCAAAGGAAGGAAGGAAGTGGGAAAGCAGCAAGAAGACAATGTGCAAAGACTGGTGTTTAACATGATTTATTTTATCGTGATCCACTTCCGACATTTGATTTTCCTCCTCCAATATCTCACACCTTCCATCCTGATGGAAGGGCGCAGAGAGCACGGCAAGAGGCCAGGAGGAAGTTCTCTGCTGCTTGGTCACACGTGGAGATAAGAAGCATTGAGTCGAAGTATCTTGTAGGGTGAACATATATATATACATTTGTTACCTTGATAACAGGTGACTTATTCCTCCAGAATATTAATCCCTCGGTTTTTATTTTTGCAGGGGAATTGTATCATTTTGTATACAAAGCCAATTATCTCATTAATAGTCTAAACTATTTTATGTTGTTTCTTCTTATTTATGAGCTTAGAGTTTATTTCCCCCAGTCTGGCATATCAGAATTCATACTGCCCTATAAACCTTATATTTTCAAATAAGTGGGGGGACTACCCCCAAGCCATCTCCTCAAAAAGTTCCATTCAGTAGCATAACTATGAGGGAGCAAGACGGGCAAGTGCCTTAAGACCCCAAAAGAGAAAGGAAAGGCAACGTAGCCAGAAGAAACAAAGTATTTGGGGCTCCAGGTGACACTAATCGTGTCCCATTCCCTCTGCGCGAGTGCGTCAGGACTCCTGCTTCCTTTGTGAAGGCCCAATGTTATCGACAGTATGACGTCTGCACTGACGCAGGTTAATGAGGACAAGCCAATCATGTCGTGACTTTGACCGTAGAAACACTTGACTGGAGTTCGCACTGACTTAGAACCCATTGTGTACTGTAGCAATTAATTAAAAGACCATTCCAACTGCCTACAGGAGCTTACATTCTAATGAACAGGCAGGCTGAATAACACCAGTAAAAAGATAACTACAAGCCCCAAGTACTAGGAGCATAAAATCATGTACATGACCAGCTTCTGTTACAGCTGAACAAAGCTTGATACATTAAGGACTAATTAATCACAGAGGGTTAAACATGTGCTCAACTTCACACACACACACACACACACACACACACACACACACACACACACACACACACACACACACACACACACCACACACCCCACCCCTCTCTCTAAGTCTGGACATTTGCATGAAGATAATACATTTTGAAGAGAATTCCAGAACAGAAGAAATTGGGTTTGAGAAAAAGGACTAGGATTTAGTGACAGGCTCACGAATAATCCAATGAATTGGAAGCGCCGCGAGGGCAGGGGCTGTGCCAGGTACGTCCAGTTCCGAGTGCAGTATCTTGCACAGAGGAAGCCCTTTAAAATGTTTGTGAGTGAATGTACAGGGAGGGAAGAAGGAGAGGGCTAGCTGGAAAGTGAGAGATGATTTTTGAAAAAGAACATGGTAATTATTTCCTTAAAGAAGAGAGCGTAATGAGTTGAGAGAGACAAACAACGTGAGACTGTTGACCGTGAACTGCTAGTGCTGACGCTGTTTATCCCCGCAGATGATGAGCACGATCTGGAGGAGGAGGAGCGTGGCGCTGGACCCAAAGGAGGTATGAGAGCTGCGCCCTGCGGGGGCGCTGGGTGGGACACTGGGCCTCCAACGGCAGAACGCGCCTTCCCCCTGTTACAGGACTCACTAATTAAGAAGATACTGGTCTGCAGGCCTCAAAAGCCCCAACTAAGATGACTGGATAGGGAAATATCTTAACTTTAAAAGCAGCCACCTATTCACTTTAATTAATGTTCCCAGAACGGCTAAGATTGATCCTAGAGAAGGTGGAAGCCAAACCAGATATTTATTTTTTCCTATCAGTATTTCTGAAATCAGTACAGGGGAAATAGAATTGCCTCATCTCTAAGAGATCGGAGGATTGAGAATGGAAAGAATGGAAATGTCTCCTCTCTGAGAGGCCCAGAGATTGTAAGTTCAGAGGGGAATGGAAATGTGTCAGATCTGAAAAGTGAACGTGGGGTGAAGGATAGAATTGCTTGGTGACGCTGACTTCTGATGGCCTGGTTTGATTCCAGGCACACTTGGAAATGAATATGTAACAGGTTTGTTGAATACAAAATTACATCTTATTCATCCCAGACCGTTAACCATGCTTCAGGCTGTTAGTGAGCCCACCCTTTCTAAGGTCAGGTGCCCTTCTAAAGCCTCTTTAAGTGGACCACGGACCTATTCTGTCGCCGTCAGGAAAGGAATGTGTTGCAAGGGCCCCCTGAAGGACATTCATTCCATTAGCAAAGCCTTACTGTGGTTGATTTAGACACTGGCCGATTTTTTCTTAGAGATTCTATTAAAGTCTTAAGCCTAGGAGTTCTTTTCCTCTTCCCCTCCCTGCTCCCTCTCCATTTCTCTGTTCCTGTTTCTTCCCTTTCCTTCTCTCTTCCTTTCCTTGTGCCTTTTCTTCTCTTCTTTATCCACTCAGCAAAGTCCGTTTCCTTGATTCATTCTGTATGGGGAGTGAATATGTAACAGGTTTAGGGAAGGACCCAACTTCATAAAAGCCCAGCCTCTCCCAAGGGAAAGAAAACTGCAGAGAGTCATGGGCTAAAGCAGGAGAGAAAGAAAGAAAGAAGAGGCGAGTGTTGGAGCAGCTTCAAGTAGGTATCTCATGACGATGAACACATGGGATTTAGTCCCTTCCGAAACCTGTTTTCTACTGTTTTCTACTTGCTATACAGACTTCCAACAGAAAATCTGTTTCCTGACTAACCCACATCCCATGTATGTCTTTTCTCCACCGACTTCCATCACCAGTGCAGGAAGGAAACAACTTCACATGGACAGCTTGCGTGGAAAACTGCACGCTTCCTGGGGCCAGCTGTATAGCAGACTCCATTCAGGAAGCTGTAGGCTTCTGGCAAATGTCTAAAATTCCGTTTCAGACACTTCTTCTCACTTCCTCCTTCCACCTCTCTCTCTAGGGTTCTAACTGGGAGTGGGCCAGGGAGGGGAGACTTATTTCTTAACTGTGCCAGCAGCTATAATTCAAGTAGGTTTTTTTGTATTAAAAAACCCCTTTTGTTTCTCATGGTTCCTGCCTCCAAAATAGGTGCTGTTTAAGTGTGGTGAGCTCTAAATGCGTTTCTATGGTTTATACTTCCCACCAGTTACAATGATTGGTGACTTAGTGGTTAAAAAACGGAGGGGGACTTTTCGCTCTTTGCCAAATCTGAGACAGGAATTTTTATTATTTGTGTTTACTTATGTATTTATTAAATTTATATAGTGCCTGTTCTCCAAAGGAGCTATAGAAACAGCCACAAATATGTAACATCCAAACGCCATCACTTAGCATTATAACAATAAAATATAGAGGTCCGGGGGAAGAGTAGGCAGCCCCAGTGAAGGCATGAAAATGGCAGGGAGCTCTAAAACAGTGTGAAAAGTCTAGGAAATGGAGAAGCCAAAGAACTTAAGTGTACAACCCATGGACACGAGCTACATGGGGGAATGCTGGTGGAAGGGGGGTGCAGGGGAGAGGGGAATAAAGGGGAGAAAAACATGGGACAACAGTAATAGCATAATATAATATTTTTAAAAAATAAAACAATGTGAGGCTGGTGTATCTCAGTGGATTGATCACAGGCTGGGAACCAAAGGGTCGCCAGTTCGATTCCCAGTCAGGGCACATGCCTGGGTTGCGGGCCAGGTCCCCAGTGAGAGCCATGTGAGAGGAAACCATACATTGCTGTTTCTCTCCCTCTCTGTCTCCCTCCCTTCCCCTCTCTCTAAAAATAGAAATAAAATCTTAAAAAATAAAACAATGTGAATTCTTATGTAATAAGCAAGCTACACAAGTTTGGCTCACTTTGTTTTTCTCAGGTGACACATGCCTTTTCAGGGGGAAAAATATTTTCTCCTAAAAGATACTATGGTTAGCAGTATTACCTTTAAAGTTCAGCTTTCCTACATGGTTAGCAGTATTACCTTTAAAGTTCAGCTTTCCTACCATTCCAAGGATTTTGTTCCTGGGATGCTGTGCTTTTCTGCTAATGGAATTGCTAACATTTTTAAAGCCCAACTAGATTGTATCAGAAGGAGGGAAAAAAAGGAATTCAGTTTATCCTTATTGGGTGTTAATGACCCTGTAAGATGTAATTTCTTTTATTTTATTCTGTTACCTAGAAAATCTATCACAGCCTTGTAGTATTGATTGCTCAATCTATAAAGAGCTTGGTTTACAGCATGACTGTTAGTAACAGGGTTATTTTAATGAGTGACTCTTCAACACCTCAGATGCTCGCTGCATTCCAACCCATCAGCCTAGCAGTCCAACCCTCAGTGTCTTTGGTGATGAGACTTTATCTCCCTTGCCTGTCATGAGAAGGCAGTGTCCAGGTAACCAAAAATTAAGCCCATTCTCTGACGTTTATATGAAAACTACTAGCCATTTGCGGGGGTCTGCCATGTCAAATAAAAAGCAGAGCTCGAGACACATATCATCCTTAGATACATAAAATCTCTGACCAAGGAAGATCTTGAAACAGTTTGTTTTCACTCTGAAAATTGCGGGCAAACTCAGCCAAAGAGGAGACGACGTTCAATAGTTTCTGCAGGGTAGAAAAATGGTCACTGACGAGCATTCCATCCCTGAGGCATTCTTTCCACTGTGGTGCCCGCCAGTGGAGTGAACTGTTACCCGTAGAAATGAAAGCCACAGAGGTGTTTGCAGCTCTTATTTTTTGAAACTTATTTCCCAGGACCAAACATGAGTTGATTTTCAGCCAGCTACAATATTGGCCCAATAAACAGAGCACAGGAGATGAGAATCTGGGTCTGTGAGTGTTCCAACTTGGATATCATACTTATAACATGAAAGAACGTAATAACGTCAAAACTCAAGATTAAAGAGCTATGAAAACAAGCAAATGGTCAGTTGCTCTTCCTATTCTGCTGTCATAGTCAATAAGCTTGACAAATTTTTTCATGCATTTCCTTCTTTTTTTTTTAACGATGCTCTAGCATCTTGCTTCATTTTTCTTTCTCTTTTTTAATTTATTGATTTTTAGAGAAGGAGAAACATCGATTTGTTGTTCCACTTATTTATGCAGTCATTGGTTGAATCTTGTATGTGCCCTGACCAGAGATCAAACCTTGAGATATTGGGACAATGCTCTAACCAACTGAGCTTCCTAGCCGGGGCCATTTCCTGCTGAATTACTTATATGGTATGACACTGAGACTGCTTTAATGGACTGAACATGGTGACCTTTTCAAGTCCTTTCCCGCGGGCCACTGCTCTGGTCTTCTTCGTCCAAGTCTTACCAATCCAGGCTCTAGGAAGGACTGGCCTTATCTGTCTTCTCATTCTGTCTCTCTTCTCTGTAATTTTTAAGTAGGTGGACCCGATACCAGGCCTTGTGGGCCCAGTCCTTCTGCTCCTCACATGCTGACCTGCCTTCAGCCTCCTTTTTCTTGGTCACAGCTTGAATTCTGGAACTTTCCAGTGACCCCCCCAAACAGAAGCCCAAGGTGACTCTTGAACTCCGGAAGGAACACTGTCAGGTTCTACTGTCCCTAAGGAAGGCTTGAGGCAGAAAGCCTTGGCCCTTTCACGCTAGGACTCTCTAGGTCCTAGAGGATCATTTGCATATATTAACTCCATCAACAGCAGCACCAACTTGGCCTCAGTCACAGGAGAACTTACTACCACCAGTTATAAAGAACTTGGTGTGCAATGACAAAAGCTTTGAAGTAAATACCTAGAAAAGAGAGAAAAACTATATATTTTTAACTTGGTCTGTTGCTATTTTTTTTACGTTTTGTTTGTTTGGAGCTTAGGTTCTCTTACATGAGATAAACAGAGTAAGACACTGCCCCCCCTTTTTTTCTCTAGTAAAAGTCCTTCTCAGCTCTGCTAGCAATTTAAACGCCATGATCATATCCATTAGCTTTCTCTATCATTGTAATTGTTGTTAATTATTATAACTGTTTTAGTTATTAGTGGTGTCATTATTGCTCTAGGTCCTCTGTCTGTTTTATGCTGAATATATTAGCGCTTTGCTTTTGAATTACCAGGCTTTATTTAGTGCAGAGTTCGTTTTTTGGAGAGACATTGAGAAATACTGGCATTAAGCTTTATTCTTTTGTTTTTCATTCCAAATGGACAGACTGGAAAAAAAATAATTAGATGGAATAATGTCCTCAAAATGAGGATGTTTCGAATTAATTAAATGGTCAGAATGCTGCACCGTTCCCAATCTCAGACGGCTGCCAGAGTAGTGCAAACCTAAAGGAACCCCAATCCAGCCCCCGAGGCAAGTCTCTCTCTCGGGTTCCCTATTCCTCACTGACCTAAAGACATCAAAATCTCCTCATGCATTCCCTTATTATAGGTTATGCTGAGCAAGTTTAGGGAGAAGCTGGACTGACCCTTCAGACCTCCGACCTTCAAGCTCTTCCTGGGACCAAGCTTCGGGAATAAAGCCTTTACCTCTTCCCCTCTGCAAGATCTGTAGATAACACCCACTCTCAGTCAGGCCTTTATTACATAACTAAAGCCTCGGGGCTAGGTTGGTTTCCCTGTCACACACAGGACCCTCAATTCTCTTTTGCAGACATACTGCAATCAAAATTAAGTAGATGTTTGAGTGCCTGTCTCACGGTGCCTCCCCCACTGGATGGTAGCCCTGAGTGCAAGAACTATGGGTGGCCAGTGCAGAATGCCCAGCTGCTAGCATGGTCCCCAGCACTGAGTAAAGGCTGTGTGTATGTTTGGTGAATGCTGAGGAGTGAATGCAGTGAAGTCGTGTTCACACTCAGGCATGAATGCAAACCGCACATGTTGAACTGAGAGTTTAAAATACGGAATCCAGTCTTCTCCAGTTAAGGAGTTCCTCCTCCCTGATTTTCTTTATACCAGAATACTTCTATCTAAATAGCAAGTCCAACCTTTTGCCCATTTTAGCCCTTCATTCTGCTTATTTTTTTAGACCTTTTGTTGCTATGGTTCTGACAATTCCAGTTCTTGGGCTAGGCTCACCTGTCTTCTGGATTCCTGAGTTCTGTCTTAGTTTGACCTTCAACTGATAAAGAACTGAAGGCATTTTCTTTTTTTTTTAAATCATACCAAAAAAAATCTTTTTAAAATTATATATATTTCATATATTATAATTTCATAAATTATATTTTTAAGTTTTTATTATATTTTTTCCATTACCATTTAGTCCCCTTATACCTCTCTTCCCCTGCCATAATCACCATACTATTGTCCATGTCCATGAGTCCTTTTTTCTTTTTGCTCAATCCCTCTGCCCCCCTAAGCTCCCCACCCCCACTAGCTGTCATCTGCTCTCCATCTGTGAGTCTGTCTCTGTTTTGCTTGGCAAAATAGTTTGTTCATTAAGTTCCACATATGAGTGAAATCGTATGGTATTTGTCTTTCTTTGACTGGCTTATTTCACTTAGCATAGTGTTCTCCAGGTCCATCCATGCTGTCGAAAATGGTAAAATTTCCTTGTTTTTTATAGCCAAGTAGCATTCCATATTCTATCTTTATTTTTTCTTGGAAGGTCTTCCTTTTCCTCCTATCTTCTTGCTTTCTCTGTGATCTGTTGTGCTTTTTTACAATAGATCTTTGTCCAAGTGTTCTCCCCAGTTGCCTTATATCCTCAATATCAAATCTTTTTTTTACATGTATAGCCAAAAGGTACTCACAGTCTTGGCGCTATCCCACATGCAGTCCTGTGGGAAGCAGCGCTAACTATTTGCTGGGCCAGAAAAAAACAAGATAATGCCATCAGTCTTACCATTTGGATATATCAAGTTGTGTTTTAAATATCTATTTTTTATAAAATTATTTTCTCTACCGTGTTATATTGACGCTAATATACTTTTCATCCCTAAAGTTAGTCAAACTCTTGGGTGATCAATCCACTCTAATACAACTGAAATGCATTAATGTATCTTCTGGGAAAACTACTTCTACTTTTCAGGGACTGATGTTTCTCTATTATCTCATGCACTGATACCCAAGAAATAGATGCCTTGCCCTTTCAACAGTTAGCATTTTTATCCCAAAGTGTTGTTTCTTCCAAATATACCCTTCACCTCTGTGGCAGGATATTTCCAGCATAGTCATCTCGTCTGCTGCCCTCTGTTGTTCACTGCACAAACAAACCACTTTCTGTGCAAAGAAAACACACCAAGCTTCTGCATTGTTCACGTTTATACTTCTGTTTGCAAGAGCTGAGTCTTAGCTGAATAGCTCCATCCTTCCTCTGTCTTTGTGCACTTTAAGGTTCCCACTAAAGTTCTTTTCCAGAGACATATGTAAGGATTTTGTTCCCCTGTGACTTTATTATTTAAATTGCTCGTAAGTTAGTAACAAGCAGAAAAAAGGAAGTATAGCCAGGACCTCTGTCCCTCCAGTGCCCACCTGCCCCCGATCTATTCCCATCCTCAGCGACTAGCACCCTCACTCCTCACAAGAGGGGCAAGACGAATGAAGCGAAGGGTGGAAACTGGTAAAAATTGGGTCCCCAAAATCACTTAGATTTTCATTAGAACTCAGGACTTTTCATTAGATTTTCATTAGAACTCAGGACTCTTGACTCCCAACGACAGGTGCTGTGCGTGCGGCTCTCACGCACAGCATCCTCAGGCAGGAGGGGCACGGCTGCATCACCCCTGGTCTAGCGGGCATTCGCTCTCATGCCATTCAAATCCCCAGATCCTCTCCCACTTTGTACTCTAGTGTTTAACCTTTCCGGGTAGGAGAAGATCGATACAAATTCTTCATTGTTAAGAATCGATGGCTGTCCTGTGGCATCACTGCCATCTAGTCTTGCTGAGAAGCTCAGTAAATCTCTCCAGCTGCTTCTAAAGCTTGGTTTGTCGTCTTGAGTTGCTTTCATTTTTAATGCAGATCACTTTGGTTTCTGTTCCCCTGGGGGCTTGCAGATAAATCTTGGCAGACATGCTCAGGGTCTACAAATGAGATGCTGGAAAAGGGCCAGCCCACCCAGAATTCAGTTGTAATGGATGAGACACCCCCTTGGTTCCACTTAAAGACTGGGCTATTTGTTTCCATATTTATTGGTGATTACCTCACATAGTACCTGGGTGGGAAGTGCCCAGGAAGAAGCTCCTCTGTAACGGAGGAGGCTGACTTGTGAGACTGTGATAGAGACACAAGCTGGCTGACTCGGCCTGTCTTGTAATAGGAAGTCAGAGACTTACCCCACTCCTTCAAATGCATAACGAAGGGAAGCCCTGATGGTTTCCACACCCTGGATCAAGAAAGTCTAGCAGGAAATTTCTTTGTGCTGCTTATTCACCAACCAAGTGAAAAATCACCTGCCTGATTTTCTTTTGTTAATAAATGAATATATTTATCATATTATTGAATAGCATCCGACTAAGGGTGATCCGTAAATATTTAATGTCAGTTAATGATCTCCTTCTCCCACAGTCCTTTGCTCATGCTGAGGGTTTAGCTGTATCTCACCCCAGCCCCCCTGAATCTTAGGTTTCCTAGGGGCACTATCACAACACTGGCTTCCATTGGCGGCACAAATGTGGGCTCTATAGAAAAAGACAGTCTTTTTAACTCTGATTTCTCCTGTCTTTGATCAGTGGACTATGCCAGTTATTACCAGGGCCTATGGGATTGCTATGGTGAGCAGCCTGACGAACTGTCCTTCCAGCGGGGCGACCTCATCCGCATCCTGAGCAAGGTAAGGACCCGGAGTGCGGGGCTTGGGTCAGAAGTCTGGTTTTCACTCTGGACAATGTCGTCCCCCTAACCTGAATCGTCCCACGTCATACTCTTCTCCTGTGTGTGGTGTTTGGCTCCTTCACATGAAAATTCCCATTGACTTGTAATTCTTAGGGGAAAATTTTAATTGAAAACCCAGATCCAGGAACTGATTTTCAAATTTAAAAAAATACAATTAGGTGCACATACTACTAAAACTATGCCAATCAAAATTTGATTTTTTTAGGGTCTTGTGATGCTGAAAAGATCATCACTATAAGCATAATTTATTACCATATATTACTCTAAAAAACATTCTGGTTAGGTCAGCAGCCTTCTTATTTCATTTATACATAAACAAAACTGTAAGATAATTATATATTGGGGAGGAGTCAGAGCTAGCTAGCTCAATTGGTTTGAGCAAATGCTGATAAGGCCAAGATAGGGAATCGAATCGGAAAAGGGACAGCTAACTTTGTTTTCTCCTCCTCCTCCCCCCTTGTCACAAAGTGAACCCCCAGCCCCAGGTAACCGTCTCACAAACAGTGTTTCTGGTCATAAAAGAATTGGGCGGGGAGGACAGATTGTTATAGATCCATCACCAATGTGAAGAAGATTTAGAACTTACTGGCTACTAAGGAATCAAGAGCATCATCTTTGTAATGAAAGACTACATGTATTCCGCATTAGATGGACTAAGGAAAAAAGGTCCCTGAAAAAAACAATTTAAAAAGTTCCTTCTCTGTGAGGTCAATCAAGATCTACAAACACATTTTTTTTCTCATGACATTAAATATTATTTTATTTTTAATCCTTTTTATTGTATTTTTTCTATTATCATTTAGTTCCCTTATACCTCACCCCACAACCACACTTCTGTCCATGTCTATGAGTCCTTTTACCTTTTTTGTTCAATCCCTCCACCCCCTACCCTCCCTGCCCCTTAGCTGCCATCTGCTCTCTATCTATGAGTCTGTCTCTATTTTGCTTGTTAGTTTAGGTCATTAGATTCCACATATGAGTGAAATCATATGGTATTTGTCTTTCTCTGTCTGGCTTATTTCACTTAGCATAATGTTCTCCAGATCGATCCAAACTGTCACAAAGGGTAAAATTTTCTTCTTTTTTACAACTGAGTAGTATTCCATTGTATAAATGTCCCATAGTTGTTTTACCCACTCATCTACTGATGGACACTTGGGCTGCTTCCATATCTTGGTGATTATAAAAAACGCTACAATGAATATAGGGGTGCTTATTTTCTTTTGAATTAGTGTTTCATGTTCCTTTGGATATATTCCCACAAGTGAGACTGCTGGGTCAAAAGGAAGATTCATTTTTAATTTTTTGAGGTATCTCCATACTGCTTTCCATAGTGGCTGCACCGGTCTGCATTCCCACCAACAGTGCAAAAGGGTTCCCCTTTCTCCACATCCTCACCAGCACTTGTTGTTTGTTGGTTTATAGATGACAGCCATTCTGGCAGGTGTGAGATAGTATTTAATTGTGGTTTTTATTTGCATTTCTCTGATGATTAGTGATGTTGAGCATGTTTCATATGTCTGTTGGTCATCTGTATGTCCTCTTTGGAGAAGTGTCTGTTTAGCTCCTTTGCCCATTTTTTAATTGGGTTATGGTTTTGGGGGGGGTTGGTGTTGAGTTTTGTAAGTTCTTTATAAATTTCAGATATTAATCCCTTATCAGATGTATTGGCGAATACGTCCTCCCATTCTGTGGGTTGTCTTTTTATTTTGTTGATGTTTTCCTTTGCTGTGAAAAAACTTTTTAGTTTGATGTAATACATTTGTACAAACACATTTTTGAAAGAGGCGCAATTTGCTCTTTAAATGATGAGTATGTAGATTCCATAAAGGAATATCGAAAACCCACTGGGTCATCAACCCATCATTTGCTGTTTATATATTTTCTGTGAATGCTACCACCTTGTCTAAGGGTTGTCTGTTTGAAATATACTCTAAACTCCTAGGAACAGACTAGAGTCAGCCCAAGTTCCAGCAGGTTCCCTCAAAACCAGGACCACGTTCAGACCTCACCCGTTTCAAGAGACTAGGAGGGCTGCAAGAGCCCTGCTGAGGGAGATCACAGTCTTCTAGTAATTTCTTCCCAAGTCCTAACTCAGCACCCGCCTCATGCCATTCCCTTGCAGCCCTAACACCAAGAATAAATTGGAAGCAAAGAAGGGAGTGGACATTGGCCTGATTGGTATTTCAAATGCCCGAAAGCAAGGTTTGCCGTGTAATAGAATTTGTGTACATTACCACACTGGCATTATAGGGGTAATCGAGTTATCCACTCAGGTGTGACCAGGCCTCTGTTTGCCCAGAGCCTGCAGGTGAACAAATTAACTGTTTACATTGTCTGAGGTGCCTGCAGCAGGGGGTGGGAGAACAGAGCCAGACCGTCTGCTGGCCTTCTCTCTGGGTCACGATTATTTTGTTTGTTTTGCATGTCTTTTGCCTTTGTTAATGGCTTCTCACTGGGGGTCCCTTCCCTCCATTTAGAAGGGGCTGTGTGGTGACTTGCCCGGCAATAAGGAGCTGTCTGTAGTTACCATGGCTGTTGTATTTTTAAGAGATAACAAAGAACATGGGGAGCCTCCCAGACCTGTTTATTTTTTAACCGATCCCCCTTCCCTTCCTTCATTACTAAAAACTAATATATCAGAATTTACTTCAGTGAGAATACCTTGCTTCCCTAGTTCTACTAGGCTTCTTTCTCCATCTCTGGAAGGTCATGAGTCCATCTCACCCCTTACCACTGTAATAGCACGTTTCTTCCCCCCAAAGCCTCCCCAGCTGCCTCCCTTCTCCATGTTGCTAACTCCTGCACTGCAGAAGAGGAAGTGAGAAACTAGAAGCCCAACTGAAGTTTCCCTCATAAAGCTTCATTCCTGTTAACGTCAGCTTGGGAAGCCTTTCTGATTGGATTTACCTTTATTATATTACCTAACTCAATAAAAGTCCTTGGACAGGAAGGAACCTTAAAAGGCCACCCAATCCATTCCCTTGCCTCTAAGAAACCCAAATTAACCAATTCGGACAGATAGAAAAGGAGACTCCGTTACCATTCTCAGCTGCCTTTCTATTCATATGTCCAGTAATACCTAATCTCTGGAATTTTCTCCCACATGACTCCTGAACTCACTCTGCTTTAGCCCCAGCTGGCTTCCCCTGTCCGAGCTGGCTACACTTTGCAGCCTGCCCCTCACATCTGGAGGAACAAGACTGACCCAAGTTGAGGTTAGTCCAGAAAGAGAGTTCCAGAATTCTCCATTTTACTTTTCTCTCTGGCCAGTAGAACCTGTGTCAGGCAAGAAAGGCCTTCCGTGGAGGAACCTGAAGAAGTCTCTCTCCCTGAGAAACACAAAACAAGACTCCCCAGGGCGCAGCTCAGCTTACCTGGACCAGTACATTCCCTTACCAATAACATGAGGGAGCTGCGTGGGATGACTTCTGAGGTTCCTTCCACCTCAGACCTTCCCTGACACTGCAAAACTGCCAAAGAAATTCCACACAAAAATGTGTCTTAGCTTCTAGAATTTAGTTCATTTAGATTAAATGAACAAAAAATTCCAATTGTGAGCTTTTTAAATTTTTTTGGCCCTAATGAATGTGTCTGCCCCCTCCCTACCACCTCTCATTGTATGATAAAAGAAATATTTCAAAGGTGGTGGGTGGATAATGGCCCCAGGATTGAGAATTGGCGTGGGAGTGCGAGGGGAGAGGGAGGTGGGGTGACAGGTAATAGCTTTATTCTTGGGGTCATGCTGCCCCCTGCTGTTTTTTAATAGTTGCCCAAGTACGACCCAATCTTGAATCTGTTAAGGCCCAGAAAGGCTCCCAGAGACTTGTTTACCCTTTTTTAAAAAAGTTCTAGAGAGGGTGATTGGAAGGACAAGAAAGATGGACCCCTTAGATGACCACATGCCTGTCACCCGTCCCATTCGTAGGGAAGCAAGTCTGTAACACGTGGGTTACTTATGTGACCCTGAGCAAAGTCACTTAATCTTGCTAATCCTCAGTCTCCTCATCTGTAAAAAATTGGGCTAACTTTGATTCCCAGGGTGTCGTGGTGCTTCCATTAGAGAATTTGTGTAAAGTGCCTGTCACCCAGGAAATGGTAACCATTGACCCCCTTTTCCACTAACAGTAAACTTTTTGGGTCACTGTCAGGTGCATACTAGTGATTCAATAAATTATTGGTGGATTGAGAGAGAAAAAAAGGTAGCATGTCCTGCCAAGACCTTGTCACGGAGATGCTCGAAAGCACAAGTTTCTCACTTAGAAGCAGAAGTGAAGAGGCCTGCGTGGAAGTCCACTGTGCCTTTTCTGGTCTGGGATTTCATCACTGGCACAACCGATTGGTCACGCAAACTTCTCTGTGGAGAGGCCGGAGCCCTGTGTCCAAGCCCTGAAACAGCGGCCAAGGGCGCAGTCAGCAGGGCGCCCGCTGACCCACCTCCGCCAGGTCCGTGCATTCCTCAGCCCCGTGCCATTTCATGCCCACGTTATGCACTGAGCTCCAGTTTGGGTCTTCAGATATATTGAAGGGAGATTTTAATAACGAAGAAGATCTGTGCACCCAACGGATGGTGACGTCCCCACGTTCCTTGCAGGCCCAGAGAGTTCTGAACGGCTCTTTCTGAGGCAGGGACTGAGCTCGGCTCCCACCCAGTTCAGGGACACAGCTCAGGCCACAGCGGGGTGTCTAGCGCTGCTCAGTGCCTCCAGATTGTGGCGCTTATGCAAGTCCCCTCATACGTAACCGATGGCTCCTGAGAGCCTGCGTCTCATAAATTACTTCCCACGATGCCTGCGACCATGGCAGAATTCGAGTTTGAATAGAGCAGGAAAAAGGTGTTTGAAAGGCCTGTTCACTCAGCTGCATTTTAATTTCCTTTTCAATCTTGTCCCAATTAATTTCACAGAATTAATCTCACAGAAGCAACTCGGCAGCATTGAGGCTGCGGTTTTAGTGTGGCGGTCGCTCTGCCTGAACATGAAATAGGAGCTAATATAAAAATCCATCTGCTGTGTTTGAAATACATGCCGGCTGCTGCTCAGTCCTGTCTGACATTCCAAACATCAACAGCGGGGGAAAGTGATTTGGGGGTTAGTGGCCATCAGTACCTGGCAGGGGTTCAACAACAGGTGTACTCCAAAAATCCATTCAGCCTGGGCACCAGGCATGACAGGGCAGGTGCTGAATCACCCTCCGCGCAGTAACGCTGGGCCCTGGCTTAGTTTCTTTTATGTGGGGACTGCAAGGCCCTTCTGTGGACCAGCACGGCTGCGGGCCTTTATTACAAGCGGGAGGAAGGGAGGTAAGAAGCTTCTGTGTGGATAGGACAAGTCAGAGGTCCCAGCTTTCAGAGAAGTGACTCTGTCTTCCTGGCTCGCGGGTCCCTCAGTAGGGAACCTCTTTTCTAAATAATAAACGCGCTTGTTCTACCATGCCAGATAACTTAAATGCCCACTTAGAAATTGAGCCTCCTTTCCGGAATTCATTTATATTGATCACATGAGATGTCCAGTAGATAAGGGTGAATTTAAGAGAAAAAGCGAGAGAAATTCTTTCTCCATTGACTGGAAAGGACAGGAGGTCCCCGAATGAGGTCTCGCATTTAAGGTAGACCGCATCAGCAGGCTACTACATCTCCTGGATTATGTGATGTGCCTCGTGAGGTGGCCTTAGGCTCTTCCAAGGTTTTTTTGTCCAGCTACTTTATTCCCCCAGAAATCAGCCGTGGGGCGACAAGTTGGGCCCCCCCATAAGGTTTATACTTAACATGGCGGCTTAGCTGGGGTGGGAAGCTATTCTCGTGGCCCAAACATACCAGGCTTTGATTATCTTCTCTCCCAGGGCAGTTGATATGGAAACAGGGAGCCTTAGAGGTAAGTCCAAGTTTAACAAATAATACATGGTGCTGCGAGGTGGCCATGGGCTTTATGTGGACAAGGATGGACTGATTTTGTCACCTTGAGTGATATTTAGCTTCCAGCACTGGGTTGGAGCTGCTTAAACTCAGGCTGGGTCCTCGCTCCAAACCCAGCCCTAGTTGTCTGAGCGCAGCAGGCCTGCTCGCAGCACGCCTGGTCCGTGTTAACAAAGCCCCGTCCGTTGGAACGGGCTTTTGAAAGCCCGGTGCTCTCCACCTGCTCCCTCGAAGGATTACTTAAAGAACGTAGACCTTTCCCCCGCCTGACTCCTGTCCCCTCCAAAGGAGATTTGGATGTTGTAAAAATTAACTGAATGCAGCAATACTTCCTCTTTTAAGTGTGCTTAGTTGAATGTGACAAGAACCCTCATAAAAACAGATAGGTTAATTCCTTCAATTGCTTTAAATGGAGGGGGTTTTTTGTTTTGTTTTGTTTTTAATTTCAGGGCTCTGAGGGAAAGGAGGTGTTTGGTGACATCTAGTGTCCATTTAGGACTTCCTCAGGCACCATTACCCTCTGCTTGGCCGAGTGGGGGATGGGCGGTGTTGTTTGGGAGGTAATTCAGGGGTGTAAGTGGGGAGAATGTAGGCCTGGGGCACTGGCTGCCCAAACCGTGTGATGAAACTGATCAATGCCTGTCAAAGAGCTATTATTCACCTCTGACCTAACCAAAGGGGGCGGGTAAGGGGGATACCGTCGGAAAATATCTTTTCTTATTTATGATGATATGAAAGAGAAGCAGAGGCTGTCCCCACCACCCCATTCCATGTTAACAAGCAGGTCGACACTGTGCTGTGATGACGAAGATGATGATGATGATGGTGTTTTCTCTCATTAATAACCCCCATGGGAAGCTATAGAGTTAGGAGGATGGGAATGAGATCTGGGGTCAGCTGGAAGGCAACGGTCATACACCGGTCAAATTCAGTCGAGGCCATTCCTTTCCCCCAGACAGGAACCAATCGTCTAGAACAAACCCTGGCAGCCTCATTCCTTCCAGGTAATTTTTATAAATGAGGGGACACCCATTCCCAGAGAGGACACAAGGGAAAGGGTGTGTGTGTGTGTGTGCACACACGTGCACACAGACCTGCTAACGAGAGACCACTCCCCACTACGACGGTGTCCTCCAAATCCTGGCCATTTACTAGAGACCCCACTCTTTTTTAAAAAGAGAATAAAATTGGCATTTTCCCCTTTCATCTCCTCACTGCTCCTCAGCTATCATCCTGGATGGGACCTTTCACTCTCTGCGCACACGTGCACACACGCGCGCGCACACACACACACACACACACACACACCTCAGGCGGAGAGTCCCAGATCAGATAATTAACTATGAGGCCTGGACAGAAATGTTTACCTAGAATCACATGAGCCCTGGCAGGTTTAGGAGAATGCTCAGAATCACCCAGCGCTGTACAAACTCCAGTGTAAAATATCCCAGCCATTTATTTTGCAGTGAATTTATAACAAGTGCTGTTAAAGTGTTCGTCTTTTGACAGAGGTAATAATAAATTCACTGTTAAAGACGGTAGTTTAATTCCTTATACCTCCAATACTGCACAGAATAAACCATATTCATCACTGAGTAATTTTTTACCACATAAATCTTTAAAACTAACCGGTGAAGGCTGTTGAGACTGAAATATTGTGAATTTATTAGATATGCCCATGTAGTATTGGATTCAGAGGTTTCCATTCGAATATATTATGGAGAAAATTTGTGTCTTTAACTGTGACATTCCCTCCATTTCCCACTGCCAGTATTGTAACAAGCAGCTCCTCCAGAGCCAACTGCACGTTTATCAGACAGAGATTTAGTAATAAACTCCTCACTAATCTGCCAAAGAGGCTGCGTGACATTTCAGTGAGACGCTCTATTTAAAAGGAGTCACAAAAGCTTTGTTTCTGTGTAATTATTTTCTCAAAAGGAACTCAGCTTTCCTAAACCTCTATCCACCAGTGTTTCTTGGGAGTGCATGCACCCAGCTCTCCAACCAAACCAGCAAAATATTGAAGCAGATTATAACCTCCTTGCAAATGAGGTTATAGGGTTAGTAATGAGGGGCCTGGAGTAATTGGTAAGAACACAGAAAAGCTCAAATTAGCAGACATTGCCAGACATACGGTGTTTAGGACTAATAAAAAATTATATTGATTACCAAATTAGAAAGAAGACAAGGTTTCAGAAAACTTGCTCTCTAAAAACTTTCATCTTGACATATGATACATTAAAGATACAATTAAATGGTCAGATTTGAACAAAAATCCTTTA
This sequence comes from Micronycteris hirsuta, assembly GCA_004026765.1. NCBI lineage: Eukaryota > Metazoa > Chordata > Mammalia > Chiroptera > Phyllostomidae > Micronycteris > Micronycteris hirsuta. Next base: position 42,002 of record PVJI01003405.1, read on the forward strand.
ACTCTACCATATTAATTTTGAGTGAAAATCTGTTGTTAAATGAGAATATTCTGAACCTTTCTTATGATTTGCTACTGAAGTGACATTTAAACTAACCAGCTGTTCTATCAAATTGTTATGCCCTCTTCAGTTTCATTAAGGAAATATTAATATTGCTAGAATGAGAAATATATTTTCTTTTAGATGCGGAAATGTGCATCTTTTTTTTTAGCATAGAGCTTCAGCGGTTTCTCTAGTCCCACTAATATTCTGTATTTGGGAAGAGTTCCAGATACTAAAAACTTCCAAGGAGCATTGTGAACTTTAAGATTTTTTTTTTAAAATAAAATACAATAGGTTTCTAACTGTTAAACAAAGGAGAAAAATCTCCTGGCAGTGCAAGGCTGCAGCTCATCAGAATAATTGTGAAAAGACAAACCCAGCTAGAAAGATAAGCATAATAATATTCAGCAATTAATATTCAGCATTTCGCATTATAGTCAAGAGGATGTGTTTTTCTTTGTGATGTGGCTCATAAGCTAAGAGTGTTGAGAGCCAGACTCGGCTCTGTCTTCTTTTTTGTGCACAAGGATTAAGGAGAAAAAAAACAGCAGCAACAATCCTGCTCCATCTGTAAATGAACAGACATCTTGATTTTATAGCTATTTGCTTTGTAAAACTGAGAAATGAAACAAAAATTACTGGATGCCTAAGTAACACTTTAATTCCGAATTCATTTACGCTGTAGCTCTGTAGTTGTCACAAACCATAATGCAGTATTTAATTAAAATAACAGAAGTGCGTCTAGATATGTCCTGCGGTAGCTATCACCAAATTATAGTCTCTGCTACCCGTATTTTATTTATGAAATGGCAGCTTCTAAGGTGCAAGGAGGCTGATTCAAAAGCATAAACATTTTAAACCTGCATTTTTTTAAAACAGCTCGTTCCCCCCAGCCCCCCGCTGCATCTTTAAATTTTTTCCTCCTTCTTTGGGTTTTGTTTTGTTTTTTTAGTGGGATTGTTTTGATGTCAATAAATATCTCTCTTTCTAACTCTTGCTTCTCAACTATTGACCTCCTGAGTCTTCTGGCTGTGAAAACCCCTGTCTGTTGTCATGGAAAGGCTCACGAGGTGTCACAGGAGCGCCAGCAAGTGCAGGACATCTTAGCGAAACTTGGACGTGGACTCCAAGAGGAGAGGGAAAAAGCAAACCCTTTTCAGGCTCGGCGCGCTTGTTCCCATACAATCTTCCTTACACTTTTTTTTTCCACCTATAAATACCAGCTACAGTTTACACGCTTGCTTGCTCTACTCCGTGGACGCTCACATGCAGACATACTGCTCCTTTTCATAAACGCATAGCATCCGTCTTGCACGCACCCACCATCTATCTCCTCGTTCACATTGGCTGTCCCATCCACCTCCTTGTCTGCAGAATTATGTTCAGCAGGGTCCCGATTTATAGGAAATAAATAATGAAAATGGAATGGACTGGGAAAGATAATCGAAACATTCAAATTGTTATTTTTCACTGTACTTTTCGCAAACACAGCATCTATAAACACCTAGCAAAGGTGTTGGCAGATTCCTAAAAGGAAATGACTTATGGAACAGCCTGAGCCACTGGGTCTCTCCATTGCATCTCTCCTGGTCTGTCTCTCTTGCTTTTCGATACTGTAAGATCACGCCATTTTTAATGGCAGATGACGGGGCGTTATTTTCATTTTTTCTGCTTAATATTTGTCCTGTCAACGAGGATATTTTTGTCATCATTGATCCTCTTTAAGATAATCCTAAGAATTATAAAACAGAAACAATAATTGCAATCACCTTTTTAAAGAAAATAGCCCCTGCAATTACTGTATAAAGATATTCCAATAATAGTATCATTGGATCACAGCCTGATCCTACAGCGAGGGGTCTTTTGAAGAAAGGGTTTCTTATACACACTGGTAATTATTTTAGCCCCTTTCACAGGTCACAAAGAAAGTTAATTTCAATTGCTGCTAATTTCCGTCCAACAAGAATACGGTACTTTAAACCACCCAAAATAATTGGATTCAAAACAAATTTAGGAAATTGACTGTGTTAGAAAGCAAATAAAAATATCCTTTTGGTAAAGAGGAGGGTGAAAGTAGTAAAAATGGCCCTTTTTTCCTCCCTTCTTTCCCCTTCACAACTTTGCCATTAAAGTTGCACCTACAGCTAGAAGTTTGTCCGTGAAAAATGGTCATTTTGTTTCTCTGCTCAAAGAATGTTATTAAAATGCTAATTTAAAAGAAAAAGGAGTTAAATATCTAGCGATGGTGCATTCTAATTGCAACCATAATGAGCTCTCTAAATGTGCGTGCCCCTGACACACACAGAGCATAAACAGCAGTAAACAGATCATTAGTGCCCGCATTCATTTATTCTGGCGACCTTACCATGACCCCACCGAGGGTAGGGTGAAAAGCAGGTGGATCTGGCTGTGACACCCCCTAGAGGGATCCAGGAAATGAAGCTATAAGCGGTTGTCATGGAAACGCCTATGTGTGCAGATGATGTAACACACCGACAGGCTGTAGGGCTCCGCAACTGGGACGTTGCTGTTCCCTCGCCGGAACAATCTCGAGGATTAAATTATTCATTTCTTTAATTCACAAAGCAAAAGGAATCCTAATTTTCATGGTGATGTGCAACTCGCTTCCATTTGTCTACAGTCTGGAACGTGGTGACTTGTCATCCTCTGGTTCTCGGAAACCGACCCCAGCCTCCTGCAGTCTAGCCCCCACTCACAGAATCTGGCAAAATCGAGTCGGGCAGAGGCAGCGGAAATCTGACCCTCCACGTCTGTACTTAAAGAGAAACACCTAAGATTTTTAACTAAATTAAGTAAGACAGACAGTGTCCCTGTCTGGTGAAGGCATGTTGGCCAGGGACTAAATGTGTACCTGTCCTGAACAAGATGGCTTTGTCTGGGGCAGGGCAGAGTTAAGCCTATACCCCACGTAACAGCATAAAGCAGAGGAGCAGAGAGGCACCAGCCTCAAAGGAATACCTCGCCCTAGCAAGGTGCGAGAAAAAGAGATAAGAGAAAACGAGCATCTGCTCACCCCCTCCCATGTCCAATTGAGGGAATCGAGATTAATAAAAATAATTCTTTGGAGAATGATTCCACTCTGTCCTACCCTGTTTTGCACCAAACAACCTCAATAACCTTACGGCAACAGTAGAATAACTTTTCTTCTTTTTTTTTTAAAGGAAGCAGAAAAGACCATCTCTGGAAATTATTTTAAAATAAAAAATATCCCGGCCTGTGCCTCCTCCCCACCCCCTCCCCATTGCACTTTAGATGAACCTGTGATATTGTAGCAATGGCCCTTGAAGTGCAGTGGGGAGGTGATTTAGGAGAATATTAAAGGCAATGTGGAGATTCAAGGCGCCTCTCTCAGGGAGATCTGGAGAAATACGCAGCACAGATGGGCCGAGCAGATTAAACATTTCCGTCACATTGTTTCCAAATTGTGTTGTGGTGCCTGAGGCTGGTACTGCGGTCAGAGCAAAACAGAGCGGTGCAGAGCTGGGAGCTGCTCAGTTTATGGAATACATATTAATACGCCAGTCTCACATGGTATCACAATTCTATCAGCTCCAAAATGGTGCTGTCTCTATTGTTCCTGAATTCCGCACTTGGCACCTTGTTCTCTCCCAACTGCCAAGTGTTTACCTTCCCTTTATCCTTTCTCTGTTCTTCAGGCAAAGTTCAAGTTGGGTGTTTTTCTTCTTTCTCTTTCCTTATAGCCCTGTTCCACCGTCCCTCTTCCCTTCACAGCTCATGATTTTTCTGCCATGCACACTCTGAGTTTTGCACACTTCCACTACCAATTGTGCCCGGTTTGTGCACAGGTCCTGCACACCTCCCTAGCCTTGACTTGACCATTATCCAGTCGCACCCAGTACGAGACGTAAGCTCCAGACTTGAGGCTGAACGCTACCTTGTGCTGGAGCACTCTCAGACCCTCCATCCAGCTGACACCGTTCCTCTTTTCAGAACACTCGGCTCTTAGCTGGGGAGTGACCTTTGCACAACTGCTGCCCTGTGCCCCCACCCCCAACTGCTTTCACTGACCAGCCAGGCTTTCCGTGTCCCCTTCTTTACACGCACATACCTTTCCCCTACCACCCCGAATCCTGGCACCTTCAAGCTCCCCGTTAGCCAGTTCCCTGAAATGTAACAATAAACTGGTTCAATTGAGGCAAATTTCATGATTCATTTTCAAGGTTCATAGGCCAAAACTCCGAATAATGGAAAGAAGAGGAAGTGATTGCCGACAACCTAAAGTACAGTATGAAACTGCCTGCAGAGGCCGCCCCGCTACCCGGGTTCAGTCACACACGGAGCGCCTGCCCGTTCACAGGTTCCAACACCACTAACCCGCTGTCCCCCAGCTGACCCCTCCCCTTCTCCTTCTGCAAAATCTCTTCACACAACCACTTGTGCTGACCAGTAGGCACCCGTTTGTCTTTCATGAACAATTCCTGTCCCCAGTCTTGTTTTTCTCAGCAGTCGGAAGGGTGCTGAGTTAGAACCCTCAATTTATTTAATAATTTATGGTATCTTCAGAAAGCATTACATTTCCAAAGCTGGATTTTAAGCATACAGAAATTGTGAGCCAACCCAGAGTGAAAAGACGATGTTTGGGGCTGACCCTGGAATATTACAACCTTCACCACCTAAGCATTCAAATTCCCCATCTTTACTAATGATAATGTATGTTGCACAACAAGCGCTAATAAGAGAAATAAGCAATCATAAATGAATAATTCTGACATGGACTGGCCTTTCCCATACATATATCAAGCATTTATTGATTTTTCATGTTAGGGGCTGATTGATCGCTCTCTTGAAGAGGAGTTCTCTTGTTTACAAGCACCGACATAGTAAGCTTTGATGGTCATAAGAACAAAAGTACGAGGCATTTTTCTGGGAACCCTGTTCCACAGAGGCTTATCGAAGCCCAGTTCCGTGTGAAAAGAGAACATTTCTATTAGGAATGTTCTTGGGGACGGACAGTGTCAGGCAGCTTGTTCCAAAAGCTATCATGCGAATTCGAACAGAAGCTATGGGAAGACATCACAACTTTTAAGTCACGATGACAGGGTTTGATGCCTTAGAAGAGAAAAGCAAGCTTGGTCAGCACTTGGAGAAGAACAGATTCTGCAGCTGGAGGGCTGAGGCCAACGAAACCCAGGGTGGCAAGAACAAGGATTCTTGATTTCATTGTATTTTTTAAAAGAGGGGAGGGAGGCGACGAGGGCCACGCTGGGCCCAGGTGCCGATCCAGGCCATACGGATCGTTGCATTTCCCCCCAGAGCGCTGGTCCGCCAACTCCAGGGTGTTGTAAGTCCTCTGAGAATCTGATGAACGATCTGGGCCTCACCCCGGGGGCAGGACGTGTGTATGCACACACGCACACCAAAATTTCACCCCAGTTTCAAAGAGTTCGAAGATCCCTCACGTCCATCCACAGACAGGCGAGGGGTTCACAGACTCCAGCTTAAGAATCTGTCCTAGAGGATGGTGATTTCCTGTTGTTGGAACAGCCTAGGAGTCACTGAGCCTGGAAATTGAATTCTCATCCCAAGACAGGATGGTCATTCCAGGTCATGTCTGTGCTACTCCAGGGGAGCCATGGAAGAGCTTATACAAATAGGAACCAGCAGGGAGGAGAGAAATTAAAATGTAGCAATCACGGAGTCGGGGTATGTAATCTCTTTTAAGGCTTATGATGGGCGCCTGCTGGTTTTCCCCCCGATATCCCCTGTCACCTACTGACAGGGTATTTGCAGCCCCACACGGGGACTCAGGGCCCTGTGACAGGAGGAGCACCGAGGAGGTCCATGACAGCCCTGAACCCATAAACAGCGATGGGAAACCACTGGAGGCCGAGTCAAGCTGTGCGGCCTGCCCGTGCTTGGTGGCCATACTGCTTTTTGTTTATAGAATTTGCTGTTCTTTTTATGGCAGGTTTTTGTAGGGTGGGTTTTTTTTTCCTTGTTGATGGAGATTAGCAGCATAAATCCTTTTATGGCGGTGTGCAATCCCCCAGAAACACTGTTGATTGTTGCTAATGGCAAGTGCTGTATCTGTTTCAGGTTCTGTCTCGATGCTCTGCTCATCCAGGCCCATAGCTTCTCCAACCAGATAATGGAATCCAAGTAGCCAACCCTCATTTTTAAGACTCCTTCATTTGGGGGGTTCCATGAGGCGGGGCAGGTTTGATGTTGAGGGAAACAGATGGTTAATCGAGCCTAGAAATATTATGATGAGAACACACCATACATTATACTATTTTCAAGTGAAAGGCTTCTTAAAAGACTTTGGGGCAAGAAGCAAGCACTGATGTGAAGGGTTTTTTAAATAACTTCTTATATTTTTATCTAAAGTATCTTCAATTAACAATTCTGTATAATTAACATCTTAGCTCTACCATACACAGTGTACATAGAGTTACAGTGTGGGGAGCCTTTATAATTCTGATTCCCTAACATTGTCACCTGCAGGGATATATCCCCACATGGAGGATTTCAGGTCTCCTGGGAGTGTCTTGGCATTTTTCTGATCTTTCCAAACATCTGGGCAAAAAGAAGTCAAACTTTATTGAAAATGTTGATCCCAGGAATTCAGTTCTCTCTGCCATCCCAAAACTGAAATCCAAGAATCAGCAACTTAATAAAAATGCAGTAAATTAGCACCTCTAGACACGAGCAGAGTTCATTCAGAGCTGGGGTCTGCCTGGCTGAGCCAGTACTCTCTCCATTTTAATAGTTTAATAAAAATTAGCATAATTAACGAACATCTGTATGATCCAGAGTGGTGCAATTTGGCACTTGGAAACGAGGGCTTAAACATGATTGCTGTGAGTTTAATGTTGTTTTAATTCTTTTTGGCACTGTGCAGTGAAATAAACGTTTGGTGGTGATAGTTCTCGGCCGGATCTCATTTGCATTTTTCTCTCTTTGATTATGAGCAATTGTGGACTCCCCAGCAATTCATCAAAGTAAAAATTATTTTAAAATACCTCGTGGTGTTCAGACTGGGCTGGAGCAACGCATGGGGGGGGTGGCAGTAAAAGAGTCGGGTAGAAATTTTCCATTCATGCTTTAAGCATCTCAGCCCCGCAGCCCTTTTCGGGTATCCAGCCAAGGATGAAATCTGGAAAAGACAGTCAGATCCCAAGACCTGTGGGTGCTTTGATTAAGCTCCTAGGCTCCCACAGCAAGATTCATATGGTCTCTGAGACTAGGCCATTCTCCTTTCACTTCTGCCTGCTCTTTTGTTTTGAAGGGCAGAGGGTTGATTTCACTCATTGCAGTTCTCACCACTGCGAGAACTGCCACATCTGCGGTCGGCAGGGTCAGTGTTCCCCTCAAGCAAGAGCACACTGACTGGGAGCCCAGCCTTTGCAGGTGTCCTGCTGGGCCTCATCTGCTTCCTGTTTGCACCCTCACCGAGTTGGCAGGGAGCACCTCCCCAAGGCTCAGTCCCTACTCCTGGCGTTACAGCTAAAGGGGGTGCTGCCAAATGTGAGTCAGAGTCAGGGGGCTTGAACAGCCCCTGGGGAGACAATATCCTCTTGGAGCCCCTTGGGTGATGACGATGACAGCATCTGGTAAGTAGGAGGCCACTCCTCACACGTGTTTAAGCAAGCTGACTGTGATCAAAAGATTGCCAAACAGCATTGTGCCCCTGTACCCTACCTGCGAGGTAACAGACAAGCTAAAGCTAAAGTTTTTATGAGTTCCGATGAGACCGGGGGACGTGTTTCCCCTTCAAAGCCAGGCTCTGTACAGGCACGGCCATTGCAGTGACCTGCTGACCAAGGAAACTGGCAGCAGGAGCTGCCCTAACTTCAGTGTTGGGAGATGGACAGGAATGTAACTTGTACCTATCGGAGCTTTAAAATGTTCTAACAGCATAGGCTAAGGAATTCTGGGTAATTTCCTGTAAGGCAGTGTAGACCGTAGGGGAGTTGGCCTGGGGGAGGAAGGGAATGATGTGTGGTGGGGACAGTGGGGGTGAGGCAGTGGACACAGTCGTTTATTTCAGACTGACTTTTAAAGGTAATTCTCTGTTCCTTTCTAGGATCAACTCAGTAGTCTCACTTCTTATGCCTTTTGAGGCTGCCTTCATGGTATTTAGGGAGCCATCGGGGAACACTGTCCCCAAAGGCCGTTGCTCTCTTCCTGCCACAACTAGTTCAATCACCAGGGGGATATTTTGGAGTTAGTTTTAACTAAATCTGCTCAACTGAGAGTACAAATCCCCACTGCTCCCTTCATTTCTTCATAACCTCATTTAAGTATTTTTGGGGCCCCATTCTGTGCTGAGTGCTGGGAATACAACAGCAAACAAAACCAGCAAGGCCCCAGCTCTCACAGAACCTGCCCCCTGATGACTGGCACGAAGACAAAAGCAGACCGATACAAGACAGCGTGATGAACTCGTTTCCGGGGAAGCGTAGGGCACAGCACTGTGGACCACGTAGCTGAGCCCGCCCCGCCCCGCCCCCACTCATGCAGAGATTGGCAAGGAGAGGCTTCTAGAGAATCTAGAAAGACTCAGGAATTGAGATCTGAAGGTTTCTTAGGAGTGAGTTCATGAAGGAAGGAAGGAAGTAGAGGCTCGTAGGCAGAGGAAGGGCTCCCGGGCAAGAGAGCCTGCAGCCCATGGGAACGGCTGAGACAAGTTCCGTTTTACCGTGGGTCCACTAGACTGAGGGGGTGAGCGGAACTGCTGGGCAGTGAGTGGGACTAGGTCTCGCAGGGCCTTGTCTGCCTGGTTCAGAAGCTGACAATATGCAGTGGGAACCCACTTTAAGGTTTTGAGCACAGCAATGACATTTTCAATGTACATCTTAGAAGAATCTTAGAAAGATTCTAGCTGCAGAATGAAGAGTCATTGGGGGAGAATAAGAATGGATATACAGAACAATCTGGAGGTTGTTCCCATAGTCCTCATGAGAAATGAGAGTGACATGACTCTTGAGTGTTGTCAGTGAGAGTGGAGAGAAGTGGGCGGATTCCCGTAATATTTTAGAAAGAGAACCGACAGAACTCAGGGACTGATTGGAAAAGAAGGGTGCAGCTGGGAATGACTCTCAGGTTTCTGGCTGGGGTAACTGAATTCGCGTGATACCATTCACTGAGAGAACACAGGAGATAAAGAAAGTCTGGGGGTGGGGCTGGAAATAGAAGCAGATGACGGGTTAGATTTAGGATATATGGAGCCTGAGAAGCCTGATAGACATACACCTGGGTACCGGGAATCCATCACTTAGAGCTGGGCTGGCGTTCCGGTTGAAAGTCATTCACACAGACATGATGGCTGAACCGCAGAGGCGTGTGCTCAAGGGAAGCGCATCGGGTCAGAAGGCAAGGACAGAACGCTGGAAACCACCACACGGAAGGAGGGGGGAGAGAGGAAGATGAGCTCCAAGAGGAGAATGAGAAGAAGTAACTGGAAAGTAGGAGGGAAACGAGGAGAGAGTAATTATTACGGAAACTAAGAGAGGACAATGCCTCAGGAATGGTCTGTAGGGCCATCGCTGCTGAGAGAGCAAGTCAGTGAAGGACTGAGAAGCAGTCACAGGACCTGAGCCACGAGGAGGTCACAGGAGACCATGGAGAGAGAGCCTAAGTGGGCTGTGGAAGCAGAAGCCTGATGAAACTGGCTTGAAGAGTGGATGGGAAGCAAGAAGGTGGGACAGTATGTGAAGGAAACTCAGTAGGTTTGACTGGAATTGGCAATTGTCATAGACAGGCGGAAATGGAAAGAAGACGGGCCGGGGGACTCTTTAGTAATTGTTTCCAAAGGTCAAAGAAACTCGAACCCATTTCAAGGCTGATGGGAGGAGCCATTTACCTTAGAGGCAGAGGCCCGACTCCACAGAACCTCATTTCTAAGACAGTGGACGGGTTACAAGCACACGCCACGAGGAATGATGAAACCAGGGGCGGACACCCCCTCCACAGTCATGGGAAAGAAGGGCGGTTGTCAGCACGGGGACGGCCCTGTCCCCTGTCCTGGTGGCTGACAGTTAACAAATCTAACAGCTTCCCTTCTCTCCTTGGAGGTGGAAAAGAGGTCATCTGCTGGGGTGGGGAGAGGCGGAGTTCGAGGAGGGGAGCGACATTGTCGAAAAGAAACAAAAAGATAACCACTTGACCCAGAAGTTTTGTCACCAACCTGGTTTTCTTTCTCTTTTTCTTTTTCTTTCTTTCTTTCTTTTCTCTCTTTCTTTCTTCTTAGTAGAACTCAGCAGCTCAATGTGGAAACACAGACAGTTAACTCCATGGCATCCCAAACCCAGTTGAACTGGAATACACTCTATTGCCCGTGTATTCCTAAATTTTACTTCCTTCAAAAGAAGTAAAACATTTTCTGGTGTTTTCAGGAATACTCCCATCCTGTTCAACATCCACTGTGCTTTGAACAGCTCTTCTGGATTCCGGGAGCCCCATTCTCAACCCTGGGACTGTCCCGTCTTCTAAACCCTCTCATTCCCTTGCTTGTTTGCTCCTCCCTGTAGTTTTTGTGTCCTGCTTGTCATCATCGATGCACCTGTCAATCTCCCACCTCTAATGTTTAGGGCACCTACTGCGTATCAGATACTTTGAATTGTTTTCACTTCTCTGGCATCACTTACATCCCCACGACACAGGGGAGGGGTTGATGGTCTCCCTACTCTTACAGAAGGGGAAGGCAAAGCTAGGGGAACTAAGGTCACATGGCTACTAAATGACCAAGTGGGGATTAGATCCCAGTCTGTCTGACTCCAGAACCCATTACTCTCTGCTGTAAGCTCCCAGGGAGCAAGCAATGTTCTGATTCATCATTATATGTCTCATGGGAACTCAAACAGCACTTTACATGTAGAGGATGGTTGGTAAATATTGATTTGAACTCTGACCTGACTCCTTGAATATTTTTAGTGTTTTGACATTTTAGAGTGTGCCCAGCTTTCTCTGAAAAAGCCATTTGACCCTGTTTAGTTTAAAAAAAAAAAAAAAAAAAACAAGCCCTGGTTGGTGTGGCTCAGTGGATTGAGTGCCAGCCTGCAAACCAAAGGGTCGCAGGTTCAGTTCCCAGTCAGGGCACATGCCTGGGTTGCATTCTAGGTCCCCAGTAGGGGACACATGAGAGGCAACCACACATTGATGTTTCCCTTTCTTTCTCGCTCCCTTCCCCTTTAAAAATAAAATTTTGTAAATCTTTAAAAATAAAATAAAATAAAAAACAAAAAAACACCTCTTTCGGTCCAGCAATGGCATCAAATGTGCTAAATTTACAGTGTAGACAGGAAGGTGGCAAAATGAAAATGTTTGCTTTCCTCCTCTAGATGACTTTTTAAAACTTAATAGTCTCATGGAAGGTGTTAACAAGTCATACTGATAGTGTCAACAAAGAAACTACCCCACAGAATCCCCCATGCAGTTGCCATAAGAGATTAGCAGAACCATGACCAAAGTCCACTGAAACCATCCTCTTCTCGTTTTTCAGGAGTACAACATATACGGCTGGTGGGTAGGAGAGCTAAACAGCCTTGTTGGGATTGTTCCCAAGGAGTACCTCACAACCGCCTTCGAAGTGGAGGAAAGATGAAGCCCAGGTACGGGCGCCAATTCCAGCGCCTTTTTTAGCCATGCCTTTGTTTCTCTGGGAAGGATGAGAGTTGCCAGTGAAGCAGCTCTACTTCATTTCCCAAAGTGATGCTAATAATTCACCGTGGAAAGAAGGTGATTCTGGAATTGTGTTTCCTAAATTAGGGGACTGTGTCAGTTATGATTAGGTTCAACTACATGTGACAGAAAACTCAAAACAACTGATTTAACTAACATAGAAATTTATTTTCCTCTTCTGTAAAAATCTGGTGGTAAGTGATACAAGGTATCTGAGTCCCAGACACCTTCTCTTTTGTTCCACGGTGTATGGCCAGCGTCCCTCAGGTCCCCTCGTTGCCCACGAGGGACGCTCCAGCTCTAGCGATCGTGTTTCCTACCCAGCAGGAAAGATAAAGTGGAAAGAGAAGGGCACACCCTGTCCTTCCAAGGACACTTTACAGACGTCGTACACACCACTTCTGCTTACATTCCTTTGGCCAGAACTTGAACATGCAGACATACAAAGCTGCAAAAAAAGCTTTATTCTCGGTAGAACCCATGTCTAGCTTAAAAGTGCAGGAGGGGTTCATTAATACAGTGAGGAGGGGAGAATGGGTGTTGCAGACAAGTAGGAAGGAATGTTTGCCACCAGCCACCAGCGCGGGTCTGGGTTTCTGTGTCCCCAGCTCCAGACCCAGGCAGGCACCGTGCATTATCAGTGCTTCCTCCAAATGTCCGTGCATTAAAGATGACTGAGCAGGACTAGGGGCCCAGTTCGAGGATTCCTAGGGAACAGAAATGAACTTTCGGGTCGTAAAGAATGTGGCTTGTATTTTATGAGCAAGAACCATATCATATTTTAAAACAGGGGAGTGCTTGCTTTGGGTGAGGTAACTTTGCACTTGCTTTGGTGCAGAATGGGTTTTGTTTAGAATTAGGATGGTGATGGAAGGCACCCCGAGCCAGCATGACGTCACTAGCTCCACCTTTCAACCTGTGGGAGCAAACTTCATTGCTGGGGTGAGGGGTGACATGTGTGACGGTGATACAAACTGTCCTTGGAACCTCCCGGACCAAGGCCCATTCTAGTGTGAGCAGCAGCCAAGGGGATTCACTTAGGAAAACACGTAAGGACAGCTCTGACTTTCCGATGCCCCCGCACAACCGTAAAGCACCAGCTCGGGCCTGTCGCACGAGGTTTGACTTTGCGGCTTCCCCAGTGAGAGCCCCACTCCTGGCCGTAACTCTAGAAGGGTTGGATTTTTCTGTCAAACCTAAGAAGACTCACCCTCCTTCACTTGATTTACTTAATGACAAAGTTGTTTATCTCCTCATTTTCTCTGACCCAGCCATTCCAGGCCTAGGAGTTCATCCCACAGCTACACTTGCACACATGCACAACTACGTGCACATAAGGTTCTTTCTTTGTAACAGCAAACCACTGGAAATAACCTGAGTGTTCAACAGAGACCTGGCCAAGTAACTGTAGCACATTCATAGAACTGAATACTGTGCAACAGGGAAAAAGGGAAAGAAGCTCTCTGCACTGATATGGAATACATTCTATGTCAATAAGTTAAAAAAAAAAAAGCAGCAGAGAGCATCGGCCTGATTTAATCCATTCGTGTGAAAAGGGAGTTTCCGGTTGTGCATGTATGTTTGAGATGCCTCCGGAAGGAGAAGGAAAACGCTAACGCCGGTTGCCTCCAAGGACAGCGAAGCTGCATGACTGAGGCAGGGAGACACTTGCAACCCTGTGCCCTTCTATACCGTCTATATTTTGAATCATAAAAGCAAATTTATGTATTTTGCCTCCTTTAGGACATATAGCTTTCTCTCTACCCTGCCTTTATGAAGAAACTGATCATCAAGAGCTCCCACTCCCCACCCCTGCCACCCGCCCACCACGGACTCCTTACTGAAGAGGCACGCGTCTCTGACACGTTTCTGTAGCAACTGTAAACGGCCAATAAGACAAGTGGGAGGAGGCATATTCAGCATACCTGGTACTAAAACCTGCCTTGTCATAGCTCGTTGCTTCTCTAAACATGTCCCCACAGCCACTTCGGCACTTTCCACAGGCTTGTCACAGAGAAGGTGAGAGAGAAGGCAACCTTTGGAGAAGGAGGCTTCTGGTTGTGTTGACTGATTTTAAAAGCATAAATAAATTCTGATTTGGTTCCTTGCCGTGTGTAATGGTGTTGAGTTTCTTTTTGTAATGGTATCAAAGTGCTGGTTCTGGGCATTCTTGCCAACTGCAAACAAAGGAGGAAGGGATGGCCAGACAGAACACAAGAGCCCAGAGAGAGACTGGGACTTGCCATTGTCTTTCAGGGCAGGATCCTCTCTGGAACCCAGACCTGCCTGGTTTCTGCTGGCCTCCCAGACTTCCTTTGGCTGCCTCCTTGGTTATTTTTTCTTACGTGCCAAATCTCTCTGAAACGAGACAGGGCTAGAAGAACCTCCTTGGGGTCAGCACGTTGGAGAGTTCCTTTTTGGCCTTCGTTAACCAGCCCCCTGGGTCCTGTAGGCAGCAAGTCCTAGACAGGGTCCAAGCGGGAGCTTTGCGGAAGGCTCGTGCGCACGCAGCTCTGCTCCTCTTCCTGTGTGCTGTGCCTGGCACTCGGGTGACCTGTACCTGGAAGAGGCGGCAAAACACAGTGGTTAAGGACAGCAACTCTGCAACCAGGCAGCCTGGGAATAAGCCCCAGTTCCCCAGTTACTACATCGGTTCTCTAGAGCAAGTTACTTGACCTTTTATGCTTCAGGTTCCTCACTTTAGAAGAGGTATTCTCCATCTCACCAGGTCATTAGGAAAATTACAGGGAAAAAACCCACGTAATGTACTTAGAACTAATGTTGGGCATATAGTAACTGCTCAGTAAGGATTAGCTATTATTACTGCCTGACTGTCTACATGACAAGTTTTGAAAAATGGGCAACGGAGCAGCTATAGAAATTTTCTCTCATGTAAATTACAGCATAGGAAATAGAATCAATAATATCTCAATAACTATACATGGAGCCAGGTAGGTACTTGAAATATTGGGGTGGGGGGACCACTCTGTAAAGTACATGAGTGTTTAACTACTATGCTGTACATTTGAAACTAATATAGAATAATATTGAATATAAACTGTAATTGAAAAATTAAAATGAAAATAAATAAAAAGGGAAAAAAAGACATTTTCTCTCTGAAGCTGCCCAGTGAGAGCAGTCTTGGGTCGGCAGCAGCCTGTCTCACCTCTGTAACCCCGTGGCCCAGCCCTGCTGCGGTGAGATGTGCATTTCACATTGCCACGGAGAGAAACCGGGCGGGCTGCAGCGGGGATGTCGTCAGTGATTCCCAAGGTTCTCAAAAGATCCTACGCCAGCTCTTCACTGCCAGGTTTTCTGACCCAGGAGTAAAAACAAAGGCGCGTTTGGTGTATGCTCTGGATAAACAGGTAAGAAAAGAAGAAGCATCCGGTGTGGGAGAAAAAAAGAAAAGATAAAAGACAACACAAAACTATCCCTAACCTCCCCTCCGTTTTTACGCAGGGTGCTAAAGGAGAAGGAACCACTAGGTGGCAGCATATGAGCAGGTGAACCAAAGAGAACCAATGGCCTCCAGCTTTAGTAACCTTTGCACCAATCCCAACCTACAGGTAAGGACAATGGGTATTGTTCTCAAGTGTTTGACAGAGGGAGCAAACAGAAACTCCTCCTGGCCCCAGACTGTCCCCTCCATGGAGAACCCCCAAGGACCCAAGTCTGGAAGCGGGGGGAGGTGGCAGTTAAGAGGAGAGACACCATTGCGCCACCGCTCTGACTGAGAAACACCCCAGAAGAGCAGGTATCTGGAGTGGGGGTGAGAAAGGGGATGAAAAGGCACAAGGTCAAAGGATCGCGGTAACGTCACTCTCTGCACAGTTCAAGGCCCTCTCAGCAGCACGGCCATTGGCTTCCAGCATCTCAAACAAAATCCCCTTAGTGCAGTAGTCCCTTCTGTGCCTGTTGACCTGAGAAAACACCCATCTGCCGAATTGCAAAGGTCTTTCGGCACCTCTGTCAACTTGCAGGGTAGGCACCGCACTAGACCTCTCACCCTTTTAGCTGTCAGACTGTGGAAACAACCATCAGAATGGCCCTATAAGCTATCAACAAATGAACTAACGGGAATGAACTGAACTAAATATGGTCCGTAGCCACCGAGCTATCCCTGACATTGTTTCATGCAGGAAAAGAGAGAACAAGTTCGAAGTGCTGAGGAGACTATCTCCGGGGCTGAAGGCCATTCTCTGTTAGGGTAAAGTTAGAAAGGAGACCTTTCGGAAACAGCGGATTCCTCCCATCTTTCTGGATGGAGATCAACCTCACCTAGCAAAACTGCTCCCCACTCAATTCACCAGCCACTATCTGAGCCAACAGCCTCCCATGGCAACTGGCTAATCAGATTACCACTTCCCTGTTTGACTCCACCAACCAGATCCCTTCCTTTCTGCCCGTGACTAACTGGGTAACTGGGGGTATTAGACCACTTAACTAACCACATTAAATGTAGAATGGGTTCTTAATAGCCACTAATTGCTCTGGCACGTGAGATAGGAGAGAGTTAGAGGTGGAAGACTTGTTTTCCTCCTGGATTTTATGTAAAGAAGAAAATATAAGAAAGCTCAGATCCTAAATTTAAGAAGCAAACATGTATCCACCTTTTACAGATAAATCATTTACACAGAGCTCACCGACATCCACTGGATAATCTTACCTGGGGCTGGAAGTGTTTGGCCTGTGTTGTCCAAACTAATACCTGAGAATACTAAACACTCTGACAGCAATCTTCTGGCTACATTTCACTAAAACCACACTTTTTCTACTGTGTTTTCTCTGTCATCCATAGAGCAAAATATCATGCACACTGTTCTGCAGTTAACCTCAATATTAAATTTTCCCATACAAAGGCCTGTTATATCTTAGAAATCTGAATTTAATTCGAAACCAACTACATCCTTCCCTCTGGTGACTAAAAGTGGGAAGGAGAGTTCCTACAAAGTCTCATTTCCTAAACCCAGATGGTGTGATTCCACGGAAAGCGAGAACAATGCCAAAAGGCGGGGCCAACGAGATGTCGTCTCTCCCGTTTCGGGCGGATGTTTGATCTGAACATAACAGGTAAGGAAGGGCCTAGATTTCAAGTTCTCATTAACTTTTTTTTCAGTAGCACTTCAACTTCCTCAGTCGAACCACCTTATTGGTGATCGGTTAATCTCGCCAAGTGGCAGAACGCAGGGTCTGAAAGGCGGTGACTAGAGGGAATCACACCAAATCTGCTGCGGAAGGGGAATGAAATGAGAAACTCTCCACGTTCTCGGCCTGCTGCTTTGTTTGTCAAATCACTCATTCTGTGGCAGTTAGACACCGCCAAAGGACACATTCGCAAAATCCACATTCCATGCTTGCGACACAGTAAAACAGTGGTGCCCAAGCAAAGAGCAAGATGGAAGGGGGTGGGAAGAGTGACGTGCGCTCCTGCCTTTTCAAAAACCAGTCTGAGAAAACAATGGAGCAAAGCAAGAAAGCAAAAATAGAAACCAAAGTATGTTCTCTCTCTCTCTCTCTCTTTTTCTTGCATCTTAAGAACAAAATTCTCAGATGCCAGGGACAGAGGTGCTTTAATCTTTGGCCAAAAAGAAGCCCTCCCCACAAGCAGGTCCCCCACCTGGCGTGGCTCTGAAAGGATAAATCTTGAGTGGCGCTGAGTTGCTAATTCCCAGAGCACCAGCAAAATCAGCGCAGCTGACTTTAGAAAAAGCAGCCGTCTACACAGAGGATTATCCCTGCTACACAGCCCAGTGACTCGAACTAATTTTCTACTTTGTGGATTACCATAGTCCCTTGCTCCTCCCCTCCCCTCCTGTCCAGCCATTTCATTTCCCATTAGAATTTACAGAGATTGGGTAGGGAGTTTGAAACTTACAACTAAAAAGAGATTTTTTTTTCTTCAAGGGATTGGAATTTTTCTCCCTATTTCCCTAACAGAAACTAACTTCAAAAAACATGCTAGGGTTTTTTTTTTTCCCCATTAGTAAAAATCATGACCATTCTTTTTCAATCTTTTGGGATTCAATTAATAATATATTTTAAGATGTAGCCCATTTTGTGAAAAAATCTTATATAATGCCCCCCCAAATCCATTGTATTAGAGGAAACTGAGGTACAATTAGTAGGATGACCATACAACTTATTTTCCAGAGACACTTTTGAGACTGAAAGGGACAGTTATCCATAACGACCCCAAAACCTCAGGTGTAAACCGGGAGGAGCGGTCAGTAAGGCGAAATGAGTTGACCGTCACCAGGGGCGCAGGCGGTCGATAGATGGCCTGGCTCTCCTGGTGCGATGTCCCTCTAACGAAGTCCTCTCCTCAGCAGGCCTGGCTCCTGGGCAAACCCTGCCAGCTAGGCTTTCTTTTCCTGATGCCCAGGCAGTTCTGAGGGGCCTGGCGTCTCTGGCATCATGCTGCTTGTGGGGCCGGCCGTCTGTCAGCAGCTGTGTGTGTTCATGTTCCCCATGGGGCCCCATCACAGCCCGCCACCCCTCCACCTGGCAGAGTGCCACTGAGAAAAGCACTTTTGTAGCACTGGGCAATAGTCGGCCACCTCCTTGCCTCCTGTGATGAGAATAAATTCCGAGAGTCTTCTAGTGCTGGTCCTCAAAGAGGGCATCTGGTTCACTGCAGACACTCTTAACCTGATGGGGAGCAGCTGGCCACCATTTATCCCCCCACATCTGATCATGGGACAGAAAACACGCTACAGACACTCCCCTCTCCCCCACAGTCAGACACTCCATCCAGCATGTTCTGCCTTGAATCACCAGGGGAGTACATGCATGCCACCCACATTTACCAGAAGCTTCCCACAGTAGGCACCATCCTTGGCCCGTCACTGATTTATTCCACCTCTGGAAAAGCACCTGGCATCTGGGAAGTGGCCATCTTTTCTTCAACATCTCCAGGGCGATGCAGTGGGTGTTTGGGGCGTGGGGCAGAATCTGGAGCTTAGTACTTCACTCCGTTAGTGCAGGTTTTCTCAACCTGGTGTGACTGACAGTTTAGGCCAGATAATTTTATGTCGTTGGGCAGCATCCCTGGTCTCTAGACACTGGGTACGAGTAATACCCAGCCCCTCCCCACCCAGTTCTGACAACCAAAAATGTTTTCAGATGTCCCTTGGGCGCAAGAACCCTGGCCAAGAACCGCTGTCTCGGGGCATTTGCGTGTGCTTAGACCTGAGCACCGAGAGGCTGCCCCGTCTTTTAGAAGTTTGTGCTTTAGCAATAAGGAGCAGCTCAAGGCTAGGCTGTGAAACATGCAGAGCACAAATGCCATGAATCCCTCAGCGTTTAGGAACCAGCAAGCAGGCCCTTATGCTCCACAAGCACCTTTGAGATTTGCTGGCCGGCACTGCTGCAGAGCTGCACTACAAAAATGATGTTTTCACATGAATAAGCCTGTACTTGGCAATTTAGAGAGCTGAATTATGGCAAATCTCTCTCTACAGCTTTGTTCACTATCCCTGATTCCCTTTTCAGTGGCAGGAACCCCTGAAATTCTTGGTCAGGACCAAGTGAAATGGTGTGTTCTACCTCAGAGCAAGAAACACAGGTTCGTAGACACAAGTGCAGAAGACAGTGCAGCTGAAGGCAGCTGCTCCGCTCCCCTCGGCTTTGCCCTGGGCCGGGCTGGTGCAGTGCGCCCGGCAGCACCCAGGCATAAGTGAGGAGAGTTGGGACAGACTGGCACCTCGCGGCTGTGATTTTCCTGGTCTTTCATGTTAGTTTAGGGGAAAGTTTTCTCCCACAAAATGACTCCCAGGAGCTGTCAAGAACCAAAAACAGCCCGGCTGGTGTAGCTCCGTGGATTGAGCACGGGCTGGGAACCAGAGGGTCCCGGTTCGATTCCCGGTCGGGGCACGTGCCTGGGTTGCGGGCCAGGTCCCCGGGTGAGGGCCATGTGAGAGGCAACCATACATTGCTCTTTCTCTCTCCCTTCTCCTCTCTCTGAAAATAAATAAATAAAATCTTAAAAAAAAAAAGAACCAAAAACAAAAAAACTCCATGACACAACCAAAACCTACTGCTTTCCCAGGAGGCCGAGACAAGATGAAGGGTCCAGTGCATTTCCCGTGTTCGCCTGCACAGGCCAGGCAGGACGGCCATCGCCGGCCCCGGTGCCAGCGAGAGCCCTGTCGATGCTGCCTCCCATGGGCCTGAGTCTGAGGCACCTGGAAAGGTTATTAGCAGGATTGGAACTCATCCCTCTGCTGGGACTAGATCATAATTACAGTAATTTTCTAACAGAGCTCGGCAGTAGGACTGTTTAATCAGCATCTGACTCCCTTGTGCTCCCAGCCCTCATCACTCAAGGAGAGGAGTGGGATGGCTCTTAAAGAGACAGTGCCCGCCTTTCAGCATTTGGAACAGATGTGCCCTAATTGGTAGAATATATCTAAGTCTCGTACGGGCAGGTTGCACTGCCTCCAACAAACCGCCTCGGGCTCTCACTATTCTGGGCCTTCTGCTGGAGGAATTCATGTCGGGCTGCTGGTGGGCCTGGCTTCCCATACCACGGCCACCAGAGAGGGGACACACACACACAGGGCAAGAACACTGAAGGATGGGAACTAACTGCCCCTTCCAAATGGATGGTATAAAGAAAACGTACTTGGCTGGAAGGGCAGGAAGGAGGGACTTGATGGCCACAGATAATAACTGGGGCTGGTGGCTTCCCATAACCCAAAGATGACAGAAGCATATTATGTCCGTGCCCTTCCAGGGGGAAGGAAGCCTTCACGACTTTCAGGTGATCTCTTAAGTCTCACACTCTAGCTTTGCCATCTCTCCCTACTTACTATTCAGACCCTTTTCCCTGCTATGTAAGCACAGCTTGTTATTCTCCTCCTCTGCTTGCAGAAGTGGACCAGGTCTCCCCTTAACAAAAAGGAAGTAAAATTATTCACTCTGCTTATTGAGTCAGGAGCACTGTCTCCTAAAAAGTGCGGCTCTTGTTCTCCTTCGGAGTATAAATTGTCTATATGTATTGTATCTTGAGAGTTGAGGTTGCAGCTTTCCAGCTCCATCGCTAAGGTAGAACTGATTTTACCCAAGTTGATTCTCTAATAAGACATGAGAACCAGCTCCTGCTGCCCTGTTGGAAGCCAGATGCACACTTGGTCTTTGCAGTGGTTCCTGAAACAGCCCCTTAGAGAGAAGAGCTGAGGCAGGCCATCAGTGAGAGATAAGGGGGGGGGCTTCCAAGTCGATTAAGGAAACCTTCAGGAAAGAAGGTACAGTGGTAAGAATAGGAACAGGGACACTCATCTACAGTTCAAAGAAAGGTTACCTTGTACTGGGCAATGTGCCCTCGACAGAGCTGAGTCCCTGCTGGCAGAGGGCCGCCCGAGAGGGGTGGCTCAGGATCAGTGCCCAGGCTTGACGGAGGGAGTCACTATCTCGTGCTACAGCGGTTATCTGCTTGGCTTTAGCCGAGTCTCAGCTGGCTGCTCACACATAAATCCACAGATGCCACTCCAGACCAACTGAGTGCTCCTGCGGCCTCCATGAGGCAAGCCAGGAGCTGGTCTGTTTCCATTTCTACCCCAATTCCACCTTGCATCCTCCTGGCCCACTGTCCTCCTCATCCCTAGATGTTATAAAAATATTCAGCAAGAACTAAGGCATACAAACATATTCACAAATGTGGAGCTAACTGAATGTTCTATCAGATTGTTAAAAAGGCCTGATCACCTCCCAAGCGAAGCTACCAGAGAGGGTACAAGGTGCTGAGGACTTGGTAGTGTGGATTGAAGGCCTCAGCAGTCAGAAAACTGGGAACTATGGAGGAGGTCTGATTTCTGAGAACTGAAAAGCAGAGGGATTTTTTTTCCTTGAGTAGTAGTGGTTTTAGCTTTTTAAAAAGCTTTTGTGTGTGTGCGGGGATGGGGGATGGGGGGGTTGAGGGACAACCTTGTCTTACAGAGCTTATAAAGAAATTCCCACCTGAATATATTCTAACACCATCTAAAAGCATATTTTTAAAAACCATGCTTAGCTCAACTCAAGTTTCCTCGGGTAGAAAATGAATATAATACTTGCTCTGCCCTCCTCGTTGGCCACCAAGGTCAAAAATGATGCATGTGCAACTAATGATTTTCATACAAGAAATTCCACCTCCCTCCACCCACATACACACATGCACACACGTTTCCTTCCACCAGACAGAATGAGCCCCAAGAGCTTGGGATCACTTATCCTGAGTAACAGGAGAGGACTAGTCTCAGGCCGTGGAAGTAGCTGTTGGAAGAAAGGTGGCTACATCAGGCATAGAACCTACCTCAATTCTAAATTCTAACAAAAAAATACTTTCATTCTACAGAACAGCTCAGTAGGCCACTCACAGAGGTCATCAGCCATGGCGGCTAGCCCTTCATATATGAAGGGACAGAGCAAAACACAGCAAAACAGGAGGCAAACGGGACTGCGTGGGTGGAAAAGGAAGTCCCATTTTGCTGTTCCTCTGCTGGCTCCAGGCCCGCATTATTAGAAGACGTCTTCCCTTCGTAGGACAGCTCCTTCCACAGCCTACACTCAACTCTGCAGAAGACAATGAGGGGATGGTTCCTGGCCTTAGATTAACTGAAGTGCTGTTATATGCACTGCTGGTAATGGATCATTTAAAAAGCTGGGAGTCAGAAAAATTGCATTCGTGTCTTTGAATGGTTCCTGCTGTCCCAGCAGCCTACCCTGCTGGCAGAACTAGCTGCTGAGCACCAACTCCAGGAAGAAAAGGAACGAACAGAAGAAGGCCAACCCGGCTTGCTGTTTTTTGGCTGAGCAGGGAATTGACACAGACCACCTCCAGCTCCTGTCTGGAAGTTTCGAGATCAGAGAGCTTCAGGCACAGCTGGGTTCACAGCTGCACCATTTGGAGCATTGGACTTATTAATATTCATGAGTCATCCCCACCAATCGGCAGAGCGGATGCCATTAGCTTAGCATCTGTCGGGTTTTTGTGAGGGCTGTGTATGGAGTTTTTTTCCCCTTTTAAATGAACTTCTTTTGACATTTTGGATTTGCCTCTGTAGGTTTTCTATCCTCGCCTTGCTCTGCTGCATCATATAAAGGAGAGACTCAGGGGAGGCAGGCAGGAAAGAGGGATGAGTCCCAGCCAGGGCTTTGCATCTGCCTGTTGACAAACTTTATTTCTCTTTCAGCACCTGGCACCTCCGAAGGCTGCGAGGATGGAAGCAGCATCAGGTAAATTATACCTAACAAGGTTCATGCCCGTCACTGTGAGTAGAGCTGGAGCCTGGTCCTTTGGAAAACAGTCCTTCCTCCAGTGGTGAACTTGAGCTGCACACACAATGCAGGAGAACTGTGGTGCACAGCTCTGCACCATTATTTCCACACTGATAAATTCATGATTTATGAAAGTAACTACTGCCAGCCTCCATTCCCTCCTTCTCTGCTACAGCTTGTCGGACACAAATTGCAACAGCAGTCTTAAATAGTTGAATTTTATTTCAGGCCAAAGCCCCTCAACTCTGAACTAAACGCCACGACAGTCCCACAGCACAGTAGGTGAAGAGCCCACAGACGGGCGGGGTGGGTGGCGGAGTGGGCGGGAACCGCACACAAACCAAGTGCAGAGCAGTGCGGAGTGCCAGCGGCACGCGTCTCCTACCAGCTCCGGCTGTCCGCGGAGAGGAACCATGGCAGCAGGAGGGCAGAATGCCTCGCTGTCTGAAGGAAGGCATGTTGCTCCTCACCCCCACCCAGGTCCTCTCTCCAGAAAGAAACAAAGCCTTGCGCCCCACTGGACTGAGCACATGGCTTCCCTGCCACACAGCAGAGGAGCCCTGCAGCGCCTGGAGCCCTGGAGCCCTGGAGGCAGGGAGCTGCCACTGAGGGAGAAGAAAAGGGTTCAACAAAGACAGGAGCCCATTCTACCTCTGCAGAAAAGATGGTGGCGTCTCTGCTTTATAACCAGAAGAGACAGTGACAGGCCAGGACAGCCTTTTTCAAAACAGAGCTCCCCGGGCTGTTTGCCTTTCCTCTAGCTGTGAGCAGCCGCTTCTCCTTCCTGGGTGGTCACGACCTGCTTTGTGGGTCATGGGCCCCACACAGCCAGGCGGAGGTCTTGGGATGTGCGGGAAACGCCAACAACAGGAGTCCCGGCACCGTTCGGCACCGTTCTGTTCAGTGGGGTCAGTGGAGGAAAAGCAAGGAGGAGGTAGGCGAGGGGCCAGCCTGCCAGAAACAAAGTGCTCCGAGCCTGCAGCAAAACAGCGCCAGTGGGAATACGACACAGCAACTCTGTCAGGACAGCATTCAATATGGCAGCTTAACATCTGCCACTTACAGATCCCCAAAACCAGTCACCTGAGGCAGCGCTGCTGGGCCCATTAACAAACATCATAAGAAACTCAGCTCCCAAGAGGGTAAACATGGGATTCTGCTCAAAACCAACAGCCCCTGGACCTCACGCTTAACTTACAAACATCTGCACAGTGTTTATTTCTATGGAGGAAGCTTGAGGAGCGTCGTGACCAACCTCTATGCAACCAACCCAAGCAGAGGCAACTGTAAGGCAGCCCAACCTCACCAACACGTGCCCTGTGCCCAGTCCCACCCAGGTGCTTGCATCTCCTTGTCTGCATCTTCTCTGTCCGCCTCAGAGCAGCACCCAGAGCTCAGAGCAGAGTTCACTTTTTCAGAACTGTTCCTGACTGACTTGGATCCAAAGGCACAGCATGGTCCCCTCCCAAGGACCTCCTCACAGGCTGAGGATCAGAGGGTCCCTCATCAGGTCTTGCAAAATCACAGCATGATGGCGAGGTTGGGGGTGGCAGAGGGGGGCTTTCCAAGGAAGGAGCCTCAGAGTCAACAACAGGAGCCCACACCTCAAAATGATCCTTTTCTTCCTCCGGAGGTGGTGAAGGAGAACTCCTCCTGCCCGATCTTGGAAAAAAGCAGCAACTAGAAGAATGGGAAAGGGAAAAGAAGGCACAGATAAACCAAATGAATGGATAAACACGCGTGAAGACAAACAAAAGGTGGTATGTCCATACAAATGGGTTATTATTCGGCCATAAAGTGGAGTTAGGCACTGATACACACTACAGCGTGGATGAACCTTGAAAACATGCAAGTAAAAGAAGCCTGTCCCAAAAGACCACATGTCTTACAACTCTGCTTGTATGAAATGGTACATCCAGACTAAAAGCCACAGACACAGAAAGCAGATCAGTGGGTGTCGGGGACTAGGGGCTGGGGAAAATGGGGAGTCATGTTGATGGGTACAAGGTTTCTTTTAGGGTCATGAAAATGTTCTAAAATTGACTGTGGTGATTAATGGTCGCACACATTGTGAATAAACGAAAAACTACTGAATTGTATACTGAAAGGGTAAATTTTATGGAATGTCAATTGTATCTCAATAAAGTTGTTTTAAAGGTGGGGAACATAAAGGAGAGAACAAATAGGAAAGCCTTCTTTTCTTCCCCCCGCCCCCGGTTTCTGCAGGAGAGCCTGCTACCCAGAGTGGGTGAGCACCGACTCTTGGGCACGGAATGCGAGACACACCCGAGGGGAACGAGGCTCCTTCTGAAGGACTCCCAGCGCTGTGGCTGTACCCTCTCTATCCAGCGCACCTCTCTGGCCCAGGGTGCAGTAACCCGAGCTCCTAGTGTCTCAAGAAAGGGAGCTTCAGTTACCTCTTAGGCTGGTCTCCTGTAGCCAAGTGACAAGAACCCTGCCTCTCTTCCTGGACCCAGCCACAGTTTGACATAGCATAGCGAAGAATGGCATCGGAAACGGTCGTGGGGCTTTGGCCTTGGACACAGGCTTCTATCTCGGGCACCGAGAGCTGGCTTTGCAGGAAGAGGTGTAACTGGCTGTCTGACAGGAGGACAACGCTCTGCAGGACCCTGGGACAAACACAGGTGGGACAACACGCAGCGTCACCCCGAGGATTTGCCCTCCCCAGCCCCAGCCTCTGAAGGACTCTGGCTTGAGTGAGCATAGGGGTACAAAAAAGGGGTCTGTCCCAAATCACTTGCATGTTCAGTGGGCCACCCTGCCGGCCACCGTCCCCCCTCTCTGCCCCCACCTCAGAGGCAAGTGCCAGCCTACACGTCCACTTACTTTTCCAGGAAGTGCTGCAGACCTTGCCGTCGCTTCTCAATGAACTCATCTGAGCTGCCAAAGAAGGTGGACTTCCCAGGGAGTTCAGGTACAGGCCTGTGGAGTCACGTGATAGAACACCCAAAGTAAGGGTAACATCCAAGACAGTCACTTCAGCCCTGGATCAAGGAAATCCTCCCAAAAGAGGCACAAATCAATACAAACAGCTTTTAATAAGATGGCAGGGGTGGGACGCTAACAATGACTAACTGCATGCCCTGTGTCAGGGTCTATGCTTAATGTTTTACAACCCTGATCTCATTCGTCCTCCCAAAACCCCACGAGAAAGATATAGTGTTCCCATTTTCCTAGTAAGCAAATCCAATCAGAGAAGTTGAGAAAATGTCCTGGTGCACACAGCTGGTGAGCAGCAGAACTGGTGTATGAAACAGGCCTATGACTTCCAACTCCATGCGCTATACTACACTGTTTGCAAACCCACTCCCACCGACAACTATCATTCTAAAAGGGAGAAACTTAGGCACAGAGACGCAGAGAATGATGGGTCCTTATGTGTCAACTAAAACTACCTATGCCGATCCCAGAAAGTCACACGCTTGGAATTTTCTAAAAGTAGCTGAGCTGTCATCCACAAACTCTAAACCCCCTTAGCTTCTCATGTGAAGCCCAGCACATAACTTTTAAAAGACAACAGCAAGGCTAGATAGACATGCACAGTTTGTTGGGGGAAGCTCCAGCCGGCTTGTGAGGGCCAGGCCCATGGCAACGTCCTCACCAGTCCCACATGGTAACTAACGAGCTAGGTCATCCACAGGCCATCATCCATCACCAGAGCATTCAGTGACCGTTCTGTGCTGGAATCACTGTTCTAAATTGTCTCCAGCGTTAGGACTTATTTGGGAGGTCTTTCCTAAGATTCTCAGCCTGTTGTGTTCTGAGAAAAGGACTTTGTACCCCCCACCCCCGCCAAATCACAATGTTTACATGTCAAATGGACCAGATCACCTGTCAAATAAGTCCAGGTGCTAAAGTTTCTGATAACCAGTGATAAGCACATTTATAATGCTAGCAGTACATTTGTTTAGCCCTATACTAATATGCCTACAAAAAGTATTTCTGCTCTTCCCATGGCACAGTTAGGTCAAAGTACTAGAAATAAGAATTCTGTCTTTACTTTTTTCACTGATTTAAGAATATAATTTAAGCCCTGGCTGGTGTAGCTCAGTGGATTGAGCGCGGGCTGGGAACCAAGCGGTCCCGGTTCGATTCCCAGTCAGGGCACATGCCTGGGTTGCGGGCCAGGTCCCCGTGAGGGCCATGTGAGGGGCAACCATACATTGCTGTTTCTCTCCCTCTCTTTCTCCCTCCCTCCCCCTCTCTATCTAAAAATAAATAAAAATAAAATCTTTAAAAAAAATATATATATATATAATTTAAGAACACATTTCTCAGTTTCTTCAGTGTGTGGCATGTTGCCAAGTTTTCCTCACTGTCAACTCTTAATTCCCAAGTGAGCGCCTCAAAAGCCAAGCTCAGGCCCCAAGGTGAAAGCACGAGCGGACTCACACTAGACCGGCGTTTCTCTGGAGCTGCTTCCTCAGCCACACGAACTCACGGTAACGGCGACGCACACAGGACGTCTTGGCAGTAAAGGCTTTGCTGTTGGTCTACGGGAAAAAGTACACGAAAGGGGTTAGTGGAAAAAGACGAAGACCTAACTCCCCATCATCACTCTCACCAGGGATCTAAGCCATGAGGCCACGGTCCCGCTCAGAGGCTGGGCCCAGAGCAAGGTGCTACCTGATGGCCTGTGAACAACTCTCAGGCACGCCCAAGCTGTTGCTCCTCTCCTCCCTCCTTTTCTTCTGTCTTGGGCCTATCGAAAACATCCACAGACGGATCCTGCCTCAGCCCTGTCCCTCCGCCCTGGACAGTGTTGATCCCAATACAGAAGTGAGATGCACTTACATGGAGGAAGATCTTATAATCCACGTAAGAGTTCCAGGAGCCCTCATTCTGCACACGGGGGTCCTGAACACGCACAGTGATCACCTCCTAAAGGTGAGAAATGCTCCGTCAGCTTCCGCTCATCCACACAGTAAGGCAGTTTTGACAACGCAGGTTGGCAGATTTTCCCAAAGAGCAACTTTTATTCATTTGTTCATTTATTCATTAAATTCAATAAATGCTTATTGACCCAGTATGTATCAGGTACTCTTCTAAGACACTGGGGGAAGAACATGAATAAGAGACAAAAATCCCTGCCCTCATGAAGCTTACATTCCAGTATATTCTAAGAAATGGAAAAGTTAGTCAAAACAGAATCTCATTTCCCAGAAATGCCTTTACTACTGATTTCCTTCTCCTGGCTCTACTTCGAGTTCATCAGAATCACCAAGGTATTCCTGTCAGAAGAACACCACGGAGCAATGATTTGCATCTTCTCCTAAATCCCCTCAAACTTACCCCCTGCTCTGTGGAGACCACATGCTTACCTCCGGCTCTTGGTTCTCCAACATCCTACACCAAAAGCCCATTGGAAGAAAACATCTGAAGAGGGACAAATGACAAGGGAACAACTGTGGTTAGTGTGCTTCTACCCTTATCACTCTTTACCAGGACAAAACCCTAAAAAATTTTCATCATCCCTCCTGGGGAAACCCAGGTACCTTTTTAAGTTCTTGTGTAAAACTTAAGAGGAAGCAAAAAAAACTCCCCCACATCACAACAGCTACAAGCCCTGGGGGTTTGCCTCCCTATTCAGACCACAGCCAAGACCTTTAACCATGGCACTTCTAACCAAAGCACGTTTGCGTCTGTGCAGTGTTGGCCTCAAGACCCACGAACAGGAAGGTTCAGTTGCAAACCCTTTCTGCCTGAAGATTGCAGGCAGAGCAGCCTTGTGGGCACACACAGCTCAGCTTTGCAAGCGAACCTAACATTGCCCCCTCCTGGCTGTTCAGAGACAGCCAAGCCCCCCAAAACACCGATGCTCCTAAGTCTCTCTTTGTCTTGTTAAGCAGTCCTCTCCCCAGAGGTAAATCAGAGCCTGACAGCACCGGAGCACCTGAATGGGTTGCCCAGTTTCGACCTTCCCTTATCTAATCATTTATTCTCCAGACCCCAAGCCTGAGGTTCTAATCATTTCCTTGCCGGACATGCCATCCGGTCTTGTACCTCTGCCCAAACACGCCACAGCTACACAGGTCGATTCAGGATGTTTTCCACTCCTTTGTAAAGATTCATTAAAGCCTAAGCTGCTGATTTCCCCCAACGTGGTAGTTTACATGTGCAGCGACATAGCCCACTCCAACAAGGGGACCATGAAGGTTGCAGCACAGGGTTACTCAAGTCCAAAGGGACCCATGATGTCACCTTCTGTTAAAATACAGCACTAATCTTATTACTCCTAGAACCACTCCAACAGCATCCACCCTGGCTGCCACCTGCACCCCCTTCTCCTCTCTTAAGAGCAGAACAATAAGGTTTAATTTCCCTTTTCAATTTACCTTGAAATGAAAACT
Organism: Micronycteris hirsuta; assembly: GCA_004026765.1. NCBI lineage: Eukaryota > Metazoa > Chordata > Mammalia > Chiroptera > Phyllostomidae > Micronycteris > Micronycteris hirsuta. Next base: position 71,338 of record PVJI01003405.1, read on the forward strand.
GACTTCAGCCAATATGTACTGCCAACAAATGATCTGTGCTGGCTCCTGGGAAAACAAGACTCACTAAGATCTCCCTCTCCACCCCCCCCCCATGCCCATTCACATCCACTCATTTTTACAGTCCCACAATTAATTTTAAACACATTCCCTTATTAGTTCTGCCTTACCATTAGAAGAGTGTGTAATGAGTTTCTTTCTATCTTACGTTTTGCTAACACAAGGCAAATGTTTCAAAAGAAGGGGAACTCATTTACACCACAAAATTAGCAGAGCAAATAGCTTTTCCGATTCTTTCCAAAGTACCAGAAGGTCTCTCCACACAGACACTGCACTGAGACAAAGCTGCATGGCATATGAAAAAACCGGGCTACACTGTCAAGCAACCAAAGGCTTGATGATTGCAATGGCATCTTAAACAGTGTTCTTGCTGACAATCTGAGTTTTCATCTGTTGCAACCACCACTGCAAAGGGCTCCTGAACTGAAAAATAGGCAATCCCAATGCCGTTACAACCAGTGCATAAAAGCCCAATGTAAGGACTCAAACGGCTGTGACCAAAAAGAACAGGCCAACTTACTGTGAACCATGAACCTACTCAGATTTAAAAATATTTTTCCCTCTTTTTTTTTTTCCAGGCATTTGGTAAATTGCCAGCAGAGTTAAAAGATTCTGTAGCGTCTTTTCACAGAAGTAACAACAGGAAAGACCACGCCAAGGAAATCATAGTCGCCACAAGGTCAGTGGAGCTCACACACCTCCTGTGCCTTGAAAGGTTTGCCAAAGGCAGGACTATAACTTAGTAACTAAATGCTCACCACTCTCTTGGACTCAACAAGAGTTTACCTAGGGCTCTGTACCACCTCCACATGCAAGTTCCTTCTCCTTTCCTTTGGGGCTAATGCCACTTAGAAACAAATAGCTATAAACAGATCTTTTTTTTCATACTGGGACCCCCGTCCAGCAAGATGCTGTGTACTTAAATCTAAATTCGAAGGTCACTAAGAAGTTTCAGCTGTAACTTTCCTTAAAAACACTAGAACAAACGCAAAAACCTAGACTTCAAGTAATAGTTTCTAGCAATCACCATTCTCCATTAGCTTCCTCTCCTCCCCATCGATGCCACTCCTCAGAAGGAAATGAAGCTTAGTTCTCTGAAGAGGAAGAAGTTGTAAAGTTTAGCTCCACGATCTGGGAGATGGAGCCATATGTCATCCAAATAAGGACAGAGTCAGTGATTCTCTCCGCTACTTATGCAACTCAGCGCTAACTCCATTTCCTGGGCCCGTTCAATCACATCTGAAGTTTCTTTTACTTTCTCCATCTGTGCCAGTACCAATAACTCCAAGAAGAATCTAGTTGTATGCCATTTACCAAGTAGATTCCTCGTAAAACGTTCCAATGTCACAACAATTCAAGGCTTCAGCTCCACCCTTTTCATTCCCATTTAAACTACTTCAAGAGACAAGTTAAAAAACCAATCAGGTGACAAAAGTATATTGAGCTACCGAGACTTCCATCCCTTCTCACCTATTCTTGAGTCAGATGGCAACTCAAAAAGCTCTCCTTCCTAAGCAGGAGACAGGTGGCAGATGGCAAAGGAAGCTTCCTGTCTGACCAACCTCTGCGTGTTCTCAACCAGCTCTGCTCCATTCTTTTTGTCCCTCTGTCATATGCCACTCCTTCCACTTGGAAGGTCAGCCACAAAGGCTACCACAGTCTAGCGCAAGGGCCTCCCCTGTCCCCCTAAAATACTTGTCCACTGTCCCTAGTCCTAGCCGTTTGGGGAAAAACACCCAAACTCTTTGACTCCGGCCACTCCCCCTTCGTTCTTAACGAACTAGGAGCAAAGAGCCACATGGTGCTGCTGCTTCTTTCCTATTAATCTTGGGGAGTGGGAAGGAAAGATGCTTTATATTCCTTTACAAATAAATATAAAAGCCGGGTTTCCATCTCTGGATCCCGACAAGTAACGGCCTTTATTACGGGAGATAAAGACAGCCCCTAGGATGTCAAACGAAATCCCCACCCCCAAGAGCCACTACTGACGCTTAAGCCCGCGACCCTCACCTAAAGCAGCACCCGCTCCCCGCGGCCGCGGCGCCGCCCACGCCCCCTCACCTGAGAGCAGCACCCACTCTACCGAGCGGCACCGCCAGCGCCCCACCATATAGCCGGTCTCGGCTTCTCCTTCCGGGTGAATGGCCGGTGCCCCAGTGAACGACGGGAGACGGCTCCCGACACTCCAATCCCGGGTGCTCAGGACGCCCCACCCCTGCAAGACCAGGCTCTTAGTGGTGATCCCGCTTCCCCCGAGGCGCTCTTGGCCCCACCCAGGCCCTGGCGGCAGTCGGGACTCCGCACCAATCATTCCGGGCACTGGAGGGTGAACGCCGGTGATGGGTGACCAGAGGGACCTGACGTCCAATCCAGGGCAGCGTCCCGCCCATCGTTGTCAAGCCAGCCAATCAGCGGCCAGGGGGAATCATCAAAGGTCTGAAAGAGGGTCCCTGGAGCCGAGGGCATGAGGGAAGGTTGTCATAAGGCTTTTGGTTCTGCGAGGCACCGTCTTGATTGTGGGAGGGTAGTGAAAGAAAACGCCCCGGTTCTTGGAGTTTCGCAAATTCCAGAGAGTCCCCAATTCAACCCGGGTGGTTGCAGTTCCCTAGCGGAGTTATCAGAAGACTCCGACTCAGGTTCGTAAAACCCCAGATTGTCAGAGTGAAAACCGTGACTGAGATGGTTCAGCAACACGTTTCACTCGCCGAAAAGACCCCGAAGAAGGATGGGGCACCTTAGTAACAATGAGCATTCTGTTGAATATGACGAAGACTTTTTTTATGTTGTTGAAATGTCTTTTAACTACTAGCTTAAGGATAATGTTAGAAAAGATAATATCAAGCAAAAAGGGACACAAATACAAGCTCTGGAGCTAAGTACTGTACCCAGCATTACACTGACCCTGTGGCCTTAAACTGGTCCTAAGTCTTTTAAGTCTTAGTTTCCTCATCTATAAAGTGGAGATTATTGCACATTCTTCAGAGCAGCTTTTCTTGAATTTTGTTCATCTCAGGGTCCCCTTACAGTCTTTTTTCTTTTTTAATTGATTTTTAGAGAGAGAGAAACAAACACCCATGCGTTCCACTTATTTGTGCATTCATTTATTGTTTCCTGTGCGTGTCCTGACGGGAGATGGACCCTCAACCTTGGTGTCTGCGGTCGCTCTAACCAGCTGAGCTACCCTGCCAGGGCTCACTTTATATTCTTAAAAATTATGAAGAACCACAGGGAACTTTCTTTTTATGTGGGATATTCACCAAATTAGAAATTAAAATTGAGAAAAAAAAAAACATTTACTTAGGGTACTGAAACACAAGACAATATGCAGGTGATAGTCTATAGAATTGTGCACCTGAAACCTGTAGTTTTATTAACTGATGTCACCCCTAATAAATTCAATTAATTTTTTAATATTTATTAATTTGCCTAAAACAATCATAAACCATTACATGTTAAGATATCTTATGAACTAGAGCTATATTTTTTTAAAACATTATTGAGTAGAGTGGCATTGTATTATAATTTTGCAAATTCCTTTAATGTCTGGCTTAATAGAAAACAGCTGAATTCTCATATTTGCTTCCCCATTCTCTGTTGTACTATGTTATTTGGGCCTAGGAAATGAAGAAATCCTATGTCACACAGATTTTTTTAGCCTTCTTTGATCATTGTGGATACCATTTGATACTAGCCAAACTCAACAAATGGTAGTTTCTTCTTTTTTGGAGGGGAAAGAAGCATCAATGTGTGGTTGCCTCTTGCACGCTCCCTACTGGGGACCTGGTCTGCAATCCAGGCATGTGCCCCGACTGGGAATCGAACCAGCAATCCTTTAGTTCACAGGCCCACGCTCAATCCACTGAGCTACACCAGGCAGGTTTGGTTTTTTTTTGGTAGTTTCTTAAAGGTTCATCATTACAATGGGGTATCTGAAAACATTTGGGAAATACTGGTTTACTAAGTAATGCAGATCTTCCAAATATTGGTGCATTTCATTGTTCAATATTTTTTAAAAATCACATTTATTACAATCATCCCTGACGTCCAATGAAGCTGTTAATCTCACTTTGGTGAATACCATATTTTCAAAGTTACCATTTTGACTTGAAAGCTCAAATATTGAAGTAGAATACTGTCATTTTCCTCAGAGTGGCAGACTCATTTAATTCAAACATCCTACTCTGAATAACCATAGCTTTTCTCAGTCATTTTTTCAAATAAAAATGGTTCTGTGGAAAAAGAGCAACTAGTTCAACTCACACAAACAGTGGCACAGCCATAAACTTCCGTAAACAGAAGTGCTTTATGTACACCTTCCATTTCATCACAGAGAACATTAAAAAGACATATACTCCAGGAAAGAGATTTCATAAAGTTCATAATTTGTACATCAAGGTTAGTCTTAAGTGAAAGTGGCACCTTTTAATTTTTTGCGTAGGGGTGGCAGTGAAGAATGTAGTGACACTATTATAAGTTGATGCCATGCTCACTTGATTCATGCTAAGATGCCAGCCGATTCACCCACTGTTACCTTTGTACCAGCAGTGAAACTGTCAACACTGGAAAAGATCAAGTAATGTCTTAATATTGCTAGGAACACAGTTTTGACCGTGCAGAATTGCCTGAAACCTTCTCAGGCCGCCAGACTAGGAAACCACAGACTATATCTGCAGAATGTATCCATTCAGTCAACAAATATTTAATGAGCCCTTTCTATGAGATGGGCACTGTTTTAGACATTAACAAGAAAGCAATGAGCCAAACAGAAAAATACCCTGACCTTCTGGAGCTTATATTTTAAAGAGTATAAGGGCTTAGTTTAGTATCATCCACCCAGAATATTAATCAATGTTTTAAAATAAATTTATTAAATAATTTGAATGTAATATAAGTTTCACAAACAGGTGGAGCCCTATCTGGAGCTTGTTTTTTTTTTTTTAAGAACGATTTCCAACACTTGATAATGGGGCCAATCCTTATACCAGAAATGTTAGCAAATGATATAAATACTTCTCCAAGCAGTAAACCTTTCACTTGAAAAAAATGAATCAATGTCAGGGCTAAGGGTGCATGATTTGAGAAGGGCAGTGTTTTTTTTTTTTAATCCTCACATAAGGATATATTTATTGCTTTTCCTCCTGTATGGACCCCACCCTACTGGGGACCTAACCTGCAACCCAGGTATGTACTCTGACTGAGGATCAAACCTGCAACTGTTTGGAGCACAGGACAAGGCTCCACCCAACTGAGCCACCCCGCCAGGGCAGCAGTGGAGGTTTTAATTACCATCCTTTACTTCCTGGAAGTCACAGGAGAATCAGTTTGACAAGGGGAAGTAAGAGGAACAGATAGCTCTTAAGTATATTTGCCTCTTAAAAGAGTGCTTGTCAACCCCAAGTGAATAAATCTTTGATAATAGAATTTCAAGTAGTAATCAATGAAACAAAGACTCTCACATCCAGTAGGATGGTTGCTATTAAAAAGAAAAAGGAAAAAACCTGAAAGCCCCTCTCTGGGAGAAACTGAAATCCTTGTGCACATTGGCGGAAGTGTAAAACAATGGTGCAGCCACTGTGAAAAATGAGACGGGCCGGGAGAAGCTAGGAGAATTCCTGGGCAAGTGCAATGGGGAAACTGAGACAAGAAAATTAAACAAGGCCAAACAGCTTGAGCAACTTACAGCCAGCTGGTGAATTCTAAGACTTTATCTCCCCTAACCAAGGACATTGGAGAGCAAATACTTTATACCTGTCCTCTCTAACCAAAGAATACATAGCTTAAATCTCTCTGGTCTGGGAAAAAGGAGAACAGAGACCCAATTAATGCCATTTGTGCCAGCTAAACCCAAGGACAGATGAAGTCAGGGGAACAAATAATAACAACCCCATTAAAAGCCAGACCCAAGATAAAAGTAAAACAGTATAACAGACCAAAGAATATTCCCACCCCCCATACCTCATTTTGACACATCAACATATTAAAAATGCACCTGAAAAGCTGATGAACATTCTACTGAAACCCTCCCCTAAGACTCTCTGCCACAGAAAAAAGATTAAAAGCCCTCAGGAGAAGACTCAGGAAGGGTTCACTCTATGGCTCCCCCATGTCCCTTGCCGGGCATGAACTTTTCACTTTCCCCTAAACTCTAAGGGTCCGTATGAGGTTTGCAGCCAGGGAGGCAGTAGACAGTGGTGACCCAGGCTTACCCCCGATCCTGTCTCAAGGGCTCCCTTTTTCTCTGACTTCCCCGGAGCTAAAAGCAGCCAAGCCTTAGCTCCTCCTTCCCTACAACATTTCTAGGGAGCCAAAGCTGCGCACTACATAGACTCTGTCCTGTTACTCTCCTGTTACTTCTTCTACCCTAAGTCCCTCCTTTGTCTCACTGTCCCCGGCTTTAATAAACATACTGTCAAAATCACCTGGACGCGTGTCATGAAATCTCTCCTTCACGAAGTCAAGAACCCACACACTACAGGCCGGCCTGAAGCAGGCCCGCTCCAGGCCAGTCCCTGTCCAGTAATAGAAAACAGTATGGCAGTTTCTCAAAAAATAAAAATAAAATTACTATATGATCCAGAGATTCCACTTCTGGGTATATAAACAAAAGAATTGAAAATAGAGTCTCTGGAAGAGATATTTGTATACTACATTCATAGCAGCATTATTCACAATAGCTAAAATGTGGAAGCAACCCAAGTGCATGACAGTGGATGAATGGATAAGCAACTGTGATATATACATACAATGAGATATTCTTCAGCCTTAAAAAGGGAGGAAATTTTGACACATACTGCAACATATGTCCATACGAACCTCAAGAACATTATACTAAATGAAATAAGCAAGTCGTAAAAAGAAATACTATATGATTCCACTTCTGTGCGATACTTAGAGTGGTCAAAATCATAGAAACAGAAATTAGGGTGTTGGTTTCAAGGGACTGGGGGGAAGGTAGAATGGGGAGTTAGTGTTGAATGTATATAGAGTTTCAGTTCTACACAATGAAAAGCGTTACAGAGCTGAGTGGTGGTGATGCACAACATTATTTATGAATGTGTTTGATCCCACTGAACCGTACACATGAAAATGGTTACGATGGTAAATTATATATATATGTATGTTTACCACAATAGTTAAAACTGGGGAAGAAAATGCAACAAAGAATTTCAGATAATGCAGAGGAAAATATGCTTAAAGTTTTGTAATTCCTCCACTCTTTAGATCACAGCTCAGAAGGAGCCACCTACTATACTTGAAATAGGTACTGTGCGTATGTCACTCCTTTACACGGAACTGTTAACCCTACAGAAATGCTGCAAAGTAGACCTTAAACAGTATTTTCATGTTTTAGATTTTCACGGAGGCTGAGGCTTAGAGAGGTTAAGCAGCTTGTCCCAAGTTCCACAGCAGGCAAATAATACGGACAGCATCGAATTCAGTCCAGCCTCATGCCAAGTTCTTGTTCTTTTTTGCAACACCACACTTCTTGTGATTTTAGAAACTTCACGTGACAGACACATTTCCTGTGGTCATGAACAATATCACTTAACGTGTCTCGAGCAAGGTTATTATGACCGAGTTGCCATTACCCTTAGAAAGAAAAGAAAGTTTGAGGGTCTGAATAACTTAAAATATCGCCATTCTCCTGGGGAGAGAAAAGAACTAAACCCATTTAATCCCAAAAGACTTAAAAAGAACAGAAAAGAAAAGAAATCTTGTTAATGCAGAGATTCTAGACTTGAGAGTTTGACATCCCTCCCTGGCAGAATTTTAGAATAGATTATCAATAAGAGAGCTCTAAATAAATTGCAGATTAGCATAAACCAGTGGTGTTCTGCTACCTAAAAAAAAAAGTGACCTTTGACTCCCTTAATTCAAGAGTGATGTAGAGTACTCTTGAATTCAGGGTACTCTACAATTCAGTAGATCAAGCTACTCTCTACTTTGAAACAAGCACATATGAGCCAGAATTTACGAACAAAGTAGATGTGCTAGATTTGCAACTGTTGCCCTACAACATACAGTTCAAGAAAATAGTCACATTGAGCCTAGAAATGCGAGCCCTTAGGGAACATAAAGGCTGAATTTGAATACTAGAAGGACAATAGGAAAGAGGAATTAGTTTTACAGAACAGAACTGTATGCAGCTAAAGAAGCCAGAAGTAGAGGAAATGAAACCAGAAAAGTCAGCGTTTGTTACTGCCTGTCCCTACCGGAACAAATGAGCGTAGACAGGAATTGCATCTCTACGGGTGCTTTATTCAGATGCTGGTGGTCAGAGAAGACCAGTGGGTTATGAACCCTAAAAAACGTCTTAACATCTCATCTCAAGTCAACCTTTTTTACATGGAGAAGAAAAGTGTTTGGAATTCAGGAAAAAATGTAGATAATGGATTTGGAATTCAGGGGGAAAGGTTAATCAGATAAAAACTGCAGTCTGGCAATTTCCCTAGCATTTCCCCATCTGCTGACCAGTGATTCTTTGGGCTGTGTCCTGGTCAGTGGGCGGTTCTCTCTCTGGAGCACAATAGCTCAGATCGCTCTTGATGGCTTGCAGTCAGTCCTCCCAGTGCGCAAAGGTTGAATTGTTTGCAAGCCTCCTGGAGTCAGGGTAGGTCCAGTCATGCATTCCCTTTCCTGGAACAATAGCTTTCTACGTGCATTAATCACTAAACTATAGTTATTAACTATAACTGAAGCTAAAAAAATTTTAACTCTTGGGTTCCCCCATCAGAAATAGATGCCACTAACACAGGCAAGCAGAATTCAGCTCAATACGAGGAATCGGGGGTGGCAGCGTTTCATGCAGGCAGAAGTATGGTTTGGGAGTGAGACAGAAATAACACCAAATCTTGATTCCGCCACTTTCTTGCTGGGTGCAAAATGGAAATCATAATTCCCACCTCCCAGGTGTGTTGTGAGGATTAAAAAACATTCATCAAAGTCTTAAAAGTCCTAGCACTGGGGTAAGCACTCAATAATACTAGCTAATATTATTACAATGAATGTTCTTATAACTGAAGTTATTAAAAACAAAATAGGACATTTCACAGGGGAGTGAGTAGCAGATTTTTGACTCTTCATGGACAGAACACCCTGCCCAAATGTCTCAGGAAGAATTGCCCTCTTCTCCGTGCTCTAGCAGCTCCTTTAGCAAAACTCGATTGAGACAGTATAGGGACTTCAGCCCAGGAACAGAAAAATACCAAGTGGCCAGGAAGTCAAGTTAAGACCAGGTGGCCAGAAGATGGTGAAACCACCTTTCTGCGTGTGATTGAGGGCAGCAGTAATAAGGAATATCACCATCTTGCCCCCACAGCACAGACAGGAGATAGTTGCCAAGCAACCCACAGGACAAAGTAATCCCACCCTGACGTGGAAAATTCCACCCCCCTGACCTTCATAAGCCCACCTTTTCAAAAAACCTGCCTTTTGGAGCAAGCACCCTTGCCCTTCCCCCTGCGTTGTCCCCAGCTTATAAAAGCAGCCAAACAGAGCCAACCCTGGAGCCAGTTCAGGGGACCTTCCTTTCCTCTGCTCTATTCTGCTCTTCCTCCCTTGTGCTGGGACATAAGCTTAATAAAATCTGTCTGGAAATATCTCTGGGGTTTCCCCTCCATTTCTCTCCTGGGGAACCCAAGAACCCCAATGCAGGTAGCACTAGTATGATATTGCTGAGCTGGGTTTCTCATGTGGTAATTTTTCAGAGCCCTGCACAGGGCCTGGCTCAGTAAAACTGTTACGTAAATGCAGACTTCTGCATTCTGGGGTACAGTGACCCCTGTAGACTAGCTGCCTTTCTCCTTCCCTCCGATTAGTAGCATACTTGAATATGCAGAATGAGAAGAAGAAAAAAAGTCATTTTCTGGTAGTTCTGTTTAGTTCCTGATTGGATGGGGCAGCAATTTTCAACCTTTTTCATCAAGTGGCACACTGAACTAATTACTAAAATTCTGCCCTAACCAGCATGGCTCACTTAGTTGGACATCATCTCACAAAGTGAAAGTTTGCCTCTTGGATTCGTGGTCAGAGCACATGCCTCAGTTGCAGGTTCAGACCCCAGGTGAGGCAACCAACTGATGTTTCTCATACAGATATTTCTCTTCCTCCCTTTCCCTCTCTCTAAAAAAATTAAAAATAACAATAAATAAAACATAAAATTCTACAGCACAACAAAAAATGTATTTTTTGCTGGTCTGACAAAAATAAGTATAATTTTGATTGATGTACAAAAAAAAATTATAGTAATTACCTACTTTTTTTTACTCCAAAGTGACTTTTTAAAAAATCAGGTGCTTATACTTTGTATATAAAGATTTCTCAAGGGGTAGATAGGGCAGGTGAGAGTAATTAGAGAGAAATGGGGACAACTGTAATTGAACAACAATAACAAAATTAAATAAAATAAAGATTTTTGGTACCAAGAATTAACCAGTCAGACATAAACTTATATGCGAAATGGCCAATAAAATGAAACTTTATTATATGACCTATATGAGTCTATTTATGGTCCCAAACAGGGCATTCACACTGGACAGTATTGATGTGTTTGTTGTTGCCATTTTTTTATTTGACAATCTAAGGGAAAAGAGATGTGCCCCTGACTAAATAGTCAGGTATTGCATGTTTTAAAAATTGCAGTGTACTGGTTGAAAAATCACTAGAATAGGGAAAAGGAGGGTAAGGAAGAGAGTTTATGTATACGAGTATACCACATCTTTATCCAGTCCCCTATTGAAGGACACATCGGTTGTTTCCATGTCTTGGCCACGGTGAGTAATGCTTTAGATGTTTTGATGCATGGATCTCTTAGCTGTGTCCATGAGCCAAGCAGGGCATCCTTTATTGAATTATAGCTGCTCAACTTGTTGCAACTTCAAGGAGAGGACCAGGGGGACCTCTCATGCCGCCATTCTTCTGATATCACTCAAATTAGTCTTAACATGGTCATCTTTGATAGAAATAAGGATGATTATAAAGAGAATAATTATATTTCAGTAATATTCCATTGTGGATATCAAATTCTAGATCTGTTAAGTATCTTTGAGGTTTTGTTTTCTAGCTAGATATTGGACTTAATTCTTCCAGTTTCCTCTAATATTTGGATAGAACTCGCGAAACTAACACTTCCAATTTTCTATCACTCTTTTGATTTGGAATCACTATGAAACTAATCTGCCCTTTCCCAAAGCCATGCAAGGTAAAGGTGGACTACTTGATATAAACTTCAGAGGAATCACAACAGCTCATGTGTAAACAGACTCTGTGCTTCTTCTTATGTGGCCACTCAGCAAGGTCACTGGAGACATGCAAACTGCAATCCAGGAAAATCTGTCAAATTGCCACTGTTTGCCCTACTCCATCTAAAGATGTTTAGAACCCAATATGTAGAAATCTCTCAATGGGCCACTCTCCAGACTCAGAAACTAAATGTTTAACTTGCTTGGAGTAACCTTTGTTTTTCTTTTGTTTCTGTAGAAAATCCTTTCATTAAATTACCTATTACTTACATCATATAGGGACCTAATTTAGGTGAAACTCACCTGAATGTGAGGACATGAAACATCCTCACATTCCTCCTGGTCTAAGTCATCATAGAGATGTGTGGTTGCTCATACATTATGTGTGTCTGTGTAAATACCATAAAAATTGAAACCCATTTGTTTATTTAACTGGTTAAACCTTGGCTCCTGGGAATTTCTGCTCTGGGGAATCTTTCAATTCTTGGCTATAGCTCTTCTTACAGCCATATTAACCTCTCTAGTACATGTATACACTCGCGGTTTTGATTTGTATTGATTTTTTTTAAAAATTCATTGCATTTTTATTTATTTTTTTATCCTCACCAAGGACATTTTTTTTCCCATTGCTTTGAGAAAGAGAGAGGAAGGGAGATAGAGGGTTTAGAGAGAAGAAAGGGAGAGAAACATCAATGTGAGAGAGAAACATTGATTGGTTGCCTTTCATATACACCCCGACCAGGGGCAGAACCTGCAACCCAGGCATGTGCCCTGACCAGGAATTGAACCTGTGACCCTTTGGTTTGCAGGATGATGACCAACCAACTAAGCCACATTGGCCAGGCAGGGCATTTTTATTGATTTTTGAGAGACAGACAGACAGACATTGATTCATTGCTCCACCATTTATGCTTTCATTGATTGTTTCTTGTATGTGCCCTGACTGGAGATGGAACCTGCAACCTTGGCATATTGGGACAATGTTCTAACCATCTGAGCTCCCAGCCAGGGCTATACTTGAGGTTTTTAAATGCCTGATGGCAGCCACTCGCATGCCAGTGGTATCCATCAGGATCAGACAACTGGATTAAATCAATAATAACCACATAAGTGATGAAAACAGTGACTACATGATCATCTGACCTGATGACTACTAATGGAAATTGCAAATGTGTGATTCTTTGGCCTGACTAGATCAAAGATGGTAACAGAATGCTGCTATATGCTGGTTGGTCATACTCTCAGGTTTCTGAGAGAATGACCTAAAGGGGGGAATTGTTAAAATAAAAAGCAAATAGAGACCAACCTTAAAAATTCTCTGAGCAGACAAAACCAGTTCAGTCATACATGCAAAGCTTAATTTAGCTTACTTTGAAAGACTAACTTGATATGGATCTTTCTTACTTATGCCTTTGGAAATCATAAGCAAAACTTGAACTGTTTCCCGAGGTTGATGTGAGGTAACCACTGACCAACTCCCTATCATTTAAGAAAATTCTAATATTATAACTAATAACTGTTGATAGGGGAATTCAAGAGTTAAAGATTTTTATCTTTAGTTATAGTTGATAGGCTTAAGTGATTATGCATGTGGAAAGCTATTGTTCCAGGAAGGGAATGTATGACCTCTGGGACTCCAGGAGGTCCACAAACAATTCAACCTTTGTGCTCCAGGGCGTTTGCAAGGGATGGTGATGGTATCTGAGACAGTGTGTTCCAGGGAGGGAAGAGCAGTGGCTCAGATAAAAAATTGTGGATCAGCAGGTAAAGAAATACTAGGAAAATTGCTGTAGGACTGCAACTCTTATCTGATTAACCTTGTTCCAAACCCCTTACCTTCCCTTTTCTTCTCAAAAAAAGGCTGGCTTGAGATGAGATATTAAGATGGTTTTTAGGGTACACAACCCATCACCTTCTCAGATTGCCGGCATCTGAATTAAGCACCAGTAAAGATTCAATCCTTGTTTCTACTTATTGGTTCTGATAGGGACAGGTGATTTTTCCAGTCTTCTCATTATATAATGCTTTACAATAATATAACTCTAAACTTCATTCCATATTTTGGCTTGAGTGTTCCCAGTTTGCAAACTGTCTTTTTTTATGTGGGCACAATAAGTTTTTACTAATTAGTACTTGTGATTCATTGGTTTTACTTTGGCTATTCTGAACCCTTTGACACAAGCATGGTTTTTGGCCTATTTCTGTGTCTTTGGGGTGAGAGGGTGAGGAGTGCTCATGGCGATAACGGAGGAATTCTGCACTAACGCTACACATTGGCACAGCCAATGAAAAAGGATTAGTTCAAGAGACCGTGATGACACCTGCCAGGGGACCTAACCTAGTCTAAGGGGTCAGGGGAGGCCTCGAAGGGTAAGTAATCCGAATGCTGAGAAGTAGGAGCCTTACAGAGATCTGAAGAAGAAGAAATTAAGGATTTCAGAGATTACTGGAGATCTTATGAACTTCTGGTGAGAAACCCGGTACAATTCAAAAACGCCAAGAATGTGAATTTCTGTCCAGAAGTAGTAGATTTTTAAAACAAAGCATCAGTGGACTCGCTTGTAAAAAACACACGTTCTAATTTCCTCGGTAACAACATTCTAGACTACACTCCCCGACCACTTAATAGTTTAAAAACTAAAACTCCCTGAAATCCTCTCAGGGAATAGTGCGTGGCGGCGTAAGACGCGCGCAGCACATCGGGTCTTGTAGTTTCTGATGGACTCCGAGTCCCATCGAGCAGTGCGACAGGTCGTCGCACCTGCGCAGAGCGGGCGGCGGGCCGCGCAGAGTGCGAAGCTCTTTTGTTCGGCAGAGGGGAGGGCCGTTGGCTGGGGCCTGCGGGACGCCGCTTCAGTGAGGGGCTTGGTCGCCGCCACCGGCCTGTTGCTCTTCTGCGCGCCAGTCCTTCGGCCGGCCTGACGCGACCTGCCAGTGGCGCGGCACCGATTCCTCTCCTGCTCTTGGGCGCTGCTTTGAGGTGAGGAGTCTGCTAGAGGCGGGGAAGCGGCAGGAGGGGGTTTTGAGGGAGGCGGGCGGCGGCGGGGGGAGCCCTGGGCCGGGGGCCGCCCGCCCGCCGCCGAGGCTGCGAGCGGGTCCTGCGTCCTCCCGGTGCCGCGCTTCCCGCCGCGCGCCAGAAGGATGGAGAGGGCGGGGCGGTGTATCCTGAGGAGGACGTTGTAGCGATTCGGGGTGGGCCTCGCACTGGCGGGGCGATCATTCGCGGCCGGGGTGGACTCAGAAAATGCTGTTTGCGTCGGGCGGGCGGCTGCGGGAGTGGGCTGGAGCGGACAGTCTTGACTGTGGGTCGGGCAGGGGACAGGCTGGGCAGGCTCGGTGCTGGGACAGGGGCGGGGAGGGCTCGCAACTCCGAGACCGAGGTTTAGGAATGTAACCTGAGAATTTGGTGTCTGGACGGGGCTCTGAGAGGAATTTTGCTTGCAAGGCTGAGAAGAAGTAACTTCGAATAAGTTGTAAGAGGGTGCTGGGCAGCCCAGGGTGCGCTTCTGGGGGAGAGCTGTTTCATAAATTGGGGAGGGGTTAGGAGGAGCAGCAGTTACTTGCGTGGCTTGGCTCTCGAGGAGGAAAGAGCCGTTCGTGTAGACAGAGCGGGACGTTCCGAGAGTCCCTTAAGCATTTCTGTAAGGTGAAGATTAAAGGGGAACCCTGGCTGCCCTTCATTCCCGAGGGTCCTTAAACATTGCGGGGGCTGTAAAAATAATGTGTAAAAGCAAGGATGGTCCACGCTTTCTTCCCCTTTCCAGGTTTCTACTACCTTCACTCGACGACTCCTTCAAGAAGTTAAAAAGTCCGAGTTCAACTCCTACTTTGATTCAGAATTAGTTTCATATGTTTTTCTCTGGGATTGTTAAGTTGTAGAAATGTGTAGATGAGTTAATATTTAAGGAATTAAGTTAGATTTCGAGGGATGTGGGAAATTGGGAGACAAAGAGGAAAAAGTTCGTTAGGTGGTGACATTTTTTCCCTCTTGGGGTCTTCAGTTTTTTGGCCTGCCTTCCCTGTGGTTGCAAAATTTGAATACAAAGTGACCACTACTTACTCCTTTATCAAAACTTCATATGAAGGTTTTTCATGAATTTGTGTTGTATTCAGACATATATTGGTTTAAATCGATTGAACTGGAGTTTACTAAAAGACCAAATACACTAACCTCTGGCCCAAAGTAAATAGCTTCCTCGGTTATGTTAAGAATCATGTCAGCAGTTTGAAATAGTTCTAAAAGGCCCATGGTTTTGGAAGAGATGCATGAATACACTGGGGAAGGCAGTGCTTGTGTTCTCTCTTAGGTGCTCGCAGACGTGCACACAGAAAGTGGTATGATTGGAGGGCACCTTGTTGGGATCAGTTGCCCCTTAATAAAGCTTTAGGGCAGTTAAGTGTCTTCAGTCATTCTGATTTTCTCTGTTCTAACCCTCTGGAGGTCTGACAGATTTTGCATTAGACTTGATATATGTTTCACTTCATAGGTTATTTATCTGAAGAGTTTTTGGAATAAAATGCTAACACCTAGTTTATGGGCTTACATAAGATGGGGCCATGCCTCTTGTTCATCCAAGTGTCTGGCACATAGTAAGCAGTATAAATCGTTGAATGGGTGGCTAGGGCCTTGAGATCCTTTCTGAGAATTCCATGTGTTAGCAGGATGAATTAACATGCAATTATGTAATCAGTTTGCCTGCCTGCAATGTATGGCCTACGGCAGAGGAAAATTGTTACTTGTCATAACCTCGGTTTTTAATATACTCACTTTGGCATTAAATACAGAAAAGGTATGCAGATTATGCAGATAACAACTTTAAGTACCTTAGGCAAGGACTAGGAAAAGCCCCAGGTACTAGGTTTCAAAAGCAAGCTATATAGTTTGAATATTTTCTGTTTTAAAAGTATTTGAAAAATCTTTTGTGTTCTTTGTATAGTTAAATAAGTATTTCCCAGTAGCAAAATCTATTGGAAAATTGAATAGCCTTTCTAAGGTTAACTGGAGAAGTTTTTCAAATATGGGCAAAATTCAGATTCTCTCTGTATTTGAATTTAATAACTTGGGTTAAATCTTTCCTACCTTTGGTCTTCATGATTTGCTGAACAAAAGGGGTAACATAATTTGTCTGTGAAACTGTGCCTTTCTCTTTGATAATAGCTAACACATTGAAGGCCTAAAAAAACTATGGTATCTGGGAGATTAATGTCAGTAGTTTGGTTTTGTTGCATGATCTGAATGCTTTGGTCTCTGCTTTTAATTTCAACTTAGTCATAATTCTGGTCATTTTTATTTCACCTTAAACTAGAATAATTTTTATTTTATCCTAAACTAAAAGATTTGCTTCATATATAACCGTGGCCTTACCCCAAATCTATAGTTTCATCCATGTCAACATACTGGGACAGGGTTAGCAAAGTTTTTGGACACATCTCAGATAATATTCTAATTTTATTCACACACCAGTACTTTAGTCCTAGATCCTGGAATTTGAAGGTAGGGATTCCTTTCAAATGAAACATATGTTCACTGGATATGTGGCACCAGTTCTTGCTTTCTGCTCAGTAAAGTTTTCCATTTGGAAAGCATTTGCCTCACAAACACCCACAGCTAACAGACTGAAAGCATTTAGAAACATGAATCAGGAGGACTACAAAAATATACTACGCATGCCTTCACCTGCCTTTTGATGACGGGTACAGAGCGGCCAATGCTCAGCAGAGGTACTTCTTCCTTGTTTTCCGTTTAGGGTTTGTAGGTCAGATATATCTTGTTGCTCATTCCCTAAAAAGCTGACAGCTTTGGACTTTTACTCCCTGGTGATCCGAGTCCGAGGCATTCATCCTTATTGCCTGTGTAGGGTTCATATACCTTTCACAGGGCCAGACCTACCTTTGAGTGAAAATAGAAACAGAATGCTTTGCAAACTGCAAGGGAAAATGAAATGATACTTGGCTTGATTGCATGGGCTTTATGGAAGAAGTAGTGTGTAAGCTGAGTCTGGAAGGATGGGTAGGGTTTTGAATGCTGGTCTTGGATGGGAGCACACTTCTAAATAACGAGCAAGGCCATGCGTGGAAGAATGTGCAGCCTACATTCAGGTGATAGCTTTCTGTTTTGACTGCGGTGTAGGATTTGTGAGCGAAGTAGGAGTATAGAATGGTAGGAACCAAAGTGTGTTAGATGTTAAAACATTGTGGAGTTCTGACTCTAAGGAGGAAGAGGCCTTGGAGAAAATTTTGTAGCAGTTACCTACCACCTTCCTATTCAGTCTGATCCCGCCCAAACTGGTTCACACACCATCTACCTCGGACATGCCTCATTGCGTTTGTTCACAGCAGTTCCTTGAGCCAAATTGCCTTCCTCCAATCCACCTTTTCAAATAAATGCTCTTGGAGTTTGGCTGCAGTCCCAACTTTCAAAACCTTCCCTAATTACCCTAGCCATTTATTCCTCCAAGTCCTGTAGTGCTTTTGTGGTTACTTATTATTGTGTATATTTCTTTTGTTAATTATTACATACACTTGTCCTTTCTCCTACTGAAATGAACGTCAACTTTTTTACCTTTTTATGCGTTATCTTTCAGTCCTGGCTCTGTGTCTTACTGTTGGGGGACTTTGGGAAGTTTTCTTTACTTCAGTAAGCCTCCATTTCCACATTTGTGAAATGGACTTAGAGGAGTTGTTACAAGGATTGAACTAAGTGCCTTTATGTGTGTTAAGTATTCAGTCAGTGTTAGTTGTTTTGTTATTATCACTCACCCTTGAGGGATTCTCCAAAGTTTGTACTTCTTGCCTGTCCTCATATCCCACTAGCCTGACCAGACAGCTCCGTTTGCCTGGGTCTGAGCAGGTCCCTGTGCTTTGGACTTCCTGTGCGCTAGCCAGGGTGACTGAGTCACCCTGTATTCCACCCAGGTTCTTAGTAAATGCTTACTGACTTGATTTTTCTTTTTCCAGTTAAAAAAAATCCTCACCCGAGAACATGCTTATTGATTTTAGAGAAAGGAATGGAGAGGGAAAGAGAGAGAGAGGAAGAGAAACATTGATGCGAGAGAGAAACATCCATCCGTTGCCTGGTTCACGCCTAGACCAGGGACCAAACCCGCAACCTAGGCACATGCCTACCAGAAATTGAACCTGTGAGCTTTTTCGGTTTATGGGAGGATCCTCCAACCAACTGAGCCATACCAGCCAGAGCTTGATTTGTTGTTAAGAATTTTTTAACTGACTTTTTTTTTTTAATTTAAAGATTTTACCTATTGCCTGGCTGGCATGGCTCAGTGGATTGAGCGCCAGCCTGCAAACCAAAGGGTCGCCGGTTTGATTCCCAGTCAAGGCACATGCCTGGGTTGGTGGCCAGATCCCTAGTAGGGGGCACACGAGAGGCAACCACACATTGACGTTTCTCTCTCTCTCTCTCTTTCTCCCCTCTTCCCTCTCTAAAAAATACATAAATGAAATCTTAAAAAGAATATAAATTCTAAGAGACCAGGGATTTTGCCTGTCATATTTACCCTATTGTTTAGCCCAATCACATACTAGGTGCCCAGTAGGTAATTGTTAAATGAGTGAATACTGTAGGAACATGTTCATAGGAAGAGTTAACCCTAACCTAGTCTGGGGCTTCAGGGAAGCTTCTGACAGTGACATTTCAGCTAAGGAAAAATTGGTCAAGTAAAGACTGGTGCAAAAGGCAAGGTGGTTGCGATTAATAGGTTAGGTGCAGTGGTCTTCAGTTCAAGTGTTCACACATAATAATATGAAGAGATCTGCATTTTTATTTTTAATTTTTTTCGTTTCAATGTGTGGTTGCCTCTTGCACGCCCTCCACTGGGGACCTGGTCCACAACCCAGGCATGTGCCCTGACTGGGAATTGAACTAGCAACCCTTTGGTTCACAGGCTGGCCCTCAGTCCACTGAGCCACACCAGCCAGGGTGAGATCTGCGTTTTTAAATCAGTGTCTAGTGTTGAGAATGAATTGAATTAGGAGTCATCCAGGCAAGAGGTGATAGTGACTTGGAATAAGATGGTAGTAGTGGGACTAGAAAAATGTCTGAACTGAAAGCTTTTTAAGATACAAAATCGCCCTGGCGGGTGTAGCTCGGTGGATGGAGTGCGGGCTGGGAACTAGAGGGTCCCGGTTCGATTCCCCATCGGGGCACATGCCTGGGTTGCGGGCCGGGTCCCCAGTGGGGGCCGTGTGGGAGGCAACCATACATTGCTGTTTCTCTCTCTCTCTGTCTCCCTCCCTTCCCCTCTCTGTAAAATAAATAAATAAAATCTTTAAAAAAAAAAAAAAAGATACAAAATCAATAGGATTTAGTAAGAGACTAGATCCATGGAGGATGGATGGGGAGAAATCAGGGGTGATTGTCATATTTTTGTCTTGAATTCAGTAAAGCTATATGAAGTCTTAAAAAGACCATTGTTCATTTAATTGTGTTACTGGCTTTTTTTAAAGTATATATGTAAAATCTGAGCCTGAAGTCCTAACCTCTGAAGTTTATTAAAGAGCTTCTTTACCACATGGATCATCAAAACTGTTTGAATTTTTTTTTTTTAAAGATTTTATTTATTTTAGAGAGAGGGGAAGGGAGGGAGACAGAGAGGGAGAGAAACAGCAATGTATGGTTGCCTCTCACATGGCCCTCATGGGGACCTGGCCCGCAACCCAGGCATGTGCCCTGACGGGGAATTGAACCGGGACCCTCTGGTTCCCAGCCCACGGTCAATCCACTGAGCTACACCAGCCAGGGCAAAACTGTTTGAATTTTGACAAAGGTCTTCAAAGATCTTAAAATTCTCTTTGCAAAAAAATTATTTTATTGAAATTTTCCATTGTTTGTATCCAAAATTTATTTTTCTCACTTGTCTTAACTATCTTCATAAGAAGCTATATTCCTTTTGCCATTTACTATAAGAGTTTTGTTACTTTATTTTCCTGCCTGGGCCAGATAAAAGGAAGAGCACAAGAAAATCCTGCCCTTTAGAGGTATATGAAATGTGATTTCTTAGTTTCTGGCAGCTCTTCTGTCTCAGTCTTCCAGAAATGAGATCTTGGTTTCTCTGTTTTGTAATTACTGGCTTATACCAACCAGACCTGGGTCCTTCTTGAGTTTGTTCTGGAGCTGCTCTGCTCTTAGAAAAAGCTAGCCAAATTTTTGCCAGATACATAGAACAAAAATAGTGTTTTCTCATTGAATTTTGTGCATGTGTGTTTTTAATTTTAGAGAGAGAGAGAAATATTGATTTGTTCCATTTATTTATGCATTCATTGGTTGACTTTGTATGGCATATCAGGATGACACTCTAACCCCCGGAGCTGCCCTTTGAGCTCGTAATGCACTGGGTTTCAGAGAGCTATCCCTAAGCTTAAAACAGCAAATAATCTAATGAAGTAGGCTGTAGGTACAAACATATAAATAGACAATTAATGCCAGAAGGTCATAAAAGCTTATCTCAAAGGAATCCAATGCAGGTTGTTACACCTGTTTTATAGATGAGGAAACTGAGTTACACAGTATATGTGTTTGATTATCTATAGACATGAAGTTGTTTTGAGGAGTCAAGGAAGGAAAGATATGCTTCTGGTGCTCATTCTGGCTTTCTTCTGGCAAAAGAAACTGAGGATACTTGAAGCAGTATTCTTCAATTTCATTGTAAATGCAAAAGTCTCAATGATGTTGAATGTGATAAGAGAAGAGTTTTGTTTTCTAGAACATCAACTGTTATTTTTTTTGTTGCTCTAGCCTAATTCTAAATTTGATGGAGAAAGTAAAATGTTCACTTGCCTTTTAGATAACTATGGGAATTGATTTATATCTGCAATAATGTGTGTAAACTCACCTGAAGAATGTAGTTCCTTCCAGTCCTGTTACAGCAATGGCTTTTATCCAAGAATGTGCATCAGGCCACCTAAGGAGACTTTAAAGATTCAGATGGCATGGTCAAAGCAACATTGATTGCAATAATGAAAAATTGGGAACAACCCAAATTTTTGTCACCAGGTCAGTGGTTAGAGTATAGTGTGTCCATACAGTATGGACTTCTGTGCAGGTGTTAAGATTGAAGATCTTTTATGGAACAATAAAAAAGTACATTATATAAAAAGGCAAGTTTTAGAACTGTAATATCTATTTCACAAATGTATATCTGTGTTAGTTTATATATAAAGGAACAAAAACTAGCTTTGACAGGTTTTGAGCCCAGGAATTTTGATTTCCTTCATTCAGTATTTTTGTAATTAAATGTGAATACATGCATTATATCATAATTAGGAAAACCATTTAAAGCCCTGGCTGGTGTGGCTCAGTGGATTGAGGGTGGGCTGCAAACCAAAAGGTCGCCAGTTAGATTCCCAGTCAGGGCACATGCCTGGGTTGTGGGTCAGGTGTTGGGGGGGCACTTGAGAGGCCCCATTGATGTTTCTCTCCCTCTCTCCTTCCCTTCCCCTCTCTCTAAAATAAATAAATAGAATCCTGAAAAAGAAAAACAATTTACAGAATATACCCTACTTTCTTATTCATTGGATCTCAGCATTTGTATTTATAAACTCCACAGGTGATTCTGATGCTATTATAGGTGAAAGTTATTTACTCAAGGTCTGCTTTCCTGTGAATCTTTTCTTAGTAAAGATAGTCACCTCACCTGACTAACATTCTAAATGTGTCACCTTAGTGCTTAGCTAAAAACCCTACTACTGGTTTGGTTTCAGAGGTCTGCAGATGTTACCTTGTCCTCACATCTGGAGCTTGATCCTTCAAGCTGACAAGAAATCAGTATGGACATTTCTGGGGTGGCGCTTTATACTTCACGTGTCTGATGGATCAGGAGCCTGTGTCCACATTATCTTCCCAGGTCTTTCTCATACCCGTTCACATAACAGCTACTCAGAATAAAATGCCTGATCTTGTGTCTGATACTTTACTGCCTTCTGGCTTCAAGTAGCATTTCCCCGCCTTCCCATTTTCTGTCTCCTGACTTCAGGAGTGAAGGGTGTGTGGAGAGAATTGAAAGTCCTTTTTTCCCCTTTTTTAAAAGAGCTCTGAGGCCCTGGACAGGTAGCTCAGTTTGGATAGAGTGTCATCCTGACACACCAAGGTTGTGGGACCCACCCTCTGGGAGGGCTTGTAGAAGAAACAACCTTCTTTGCTCCATCTTCCTCTCTCTCGAATCAACTTTTTTTTTTTTTGCACCTCTCCATCCAGGGACTGAACTTGCAACCTAGGCATGTGCCCTGAACAGGAACCGAACTGGTGATAAAGATGCCCAATCAACTGAGCCACACTCATCAGGCCAAAAATAGATTTTTAAAAAACAGCTATAAGTTCATGACTCTTGCTTCAGATTTATACCATTCCCGGATTCATTGAGACACTATAGATGTATTTTGGTTTCTTTAAATTGGCATTTTTCTCAGTAGTTGTCTCTCCAGACTACTTGCACATTGTTTAACTTCAAAAATTCTGCCCCATGTAGCGTTTGTCAATTTAAAAAGACTGAAGCCTTCTGGGCACTAAAAACAAAAGCTTTGTTACTGCTTGCTGATTTAATTAACAATGAATACCTTCATATTCCAGTAACCAATTAAAAATCACCGTTTTTGTTTTTAAACAGATATCTCCCAAGGTCCTTCCTGAAAGAAAATCATTGTCAGTCATTTCCTTATTTACTGACGACATTGCAGAAAAGATCCATTTCAAGAGCCCTCTCTGTCCTTTCTTGTACAGCCTGAGGGAGTGCTCCCTGTGTAGTGAGCTGCTCATTCTGTGTGTGCAGCAGGGCCACTTAGCCCAGCTTTGCTAGGAGATGTCCTTACTGAAGTCTTATGCTCTTGGTTACTTGTGTGACCTTAGATGATTTATTTTACGTACATCTCTTCTGTTATCTATGAGGTATCAATAACATTTGAATGGTTATTTCATAGGGTGGTTTCTGTTTTAGGATCAAATCAGATATGTAGTCGCACTTTATAAACTGTAAAGTGCAATACAAATGTAAAGTATTGTTTTTCTAGGCATCTTAAAATGTGGCAGACCCAGTAAATATTTAGGTCAAAATTATAGCATCTTATTTAACTAGATTTTTTAATTTTTGTTTTTAATTTTTATTTATTGCTTTTAGAGAAAGGGAGTAATGGAGAAACTCAATAAGCTTTGAGAAGACTTGTCCAAAGATTAAGATTTCCAAATTAATCTAGAATTATTTGCCCTTGTATATACCTCTTGTGACATTCTTTCATATATTTTGACCCTTTGTAAAAAAAATTATGGGGTAGCTCAGTGGATTGAGCGCAGGTTGGGAACCAGGGGGTCCCAGTTCGATTCCCAGTCGGGGCACATGCCTGGGTTGCAGGCTAGGTCCCCAGTGAGGGCCATGTGAGAAGCAACCATACATTGCTCTTTCTCCTTCCCTTCTCCTCTCTCTAAAAATAAATAAAATCTTAAAAAAAAAATTATGGCACTTTTCCCTGGGTGGTGTGGTTCACTGGGTTGAGCGCTGGCCTGCAAACTGAAAGATTGCAGGGTTCAAATCCTGGTCAGGGCGCAAGCCTGGGTTACAAGCTAGGTGACCCCACCCCACCCTCTCCCCCACCACCATTGGGCATTGGGGGAATGAGAGGCAGCCAATTGACGTTTCTCTCACACATCAATTATCTCCCTCTTATCTCCCTCTCTCCCTTCTCTCTAAAAATAAATAAATAAAATATTAGAAAACAAAGAAAACAGCACTTTTATTACCTTAATTTGGTTGCTGGGATGCTTGGATAGAGTGGCAAATAGTGTTGGCCAAAGGTGATTTTCCATTATACTGCTACACTGATCTCCCTTACTTTGACGTTTCCTCGCCAAGCAATTCCAACTGAGAGCTCTTCTTCTAGATCTCTGCTTAGAGACTATCTTCAGGCCATCTTCAGGTAGAGGCAGTTTCTCTTGAAATAACCCGTTTGGAGACTGTATGAGAATAATTGGCCCGTCATAATATTTAAGGGGGGTTCTTGGCTCTTCTGAAGGTCCTAGATTCTATAGGAAGAATGGGTTGCATATTTAGTCTACTTCTCTACTGATTTTGAAAACAGCTTATTCAGGACCCTGGAGAATTACCTATAAATAAGGGGGGGAAACTCACATTGGGTAGCCTGGCTGAGAATCTCTCATATAAAGAAGAATCCAGTCTCTGGAGGCAGATGCTAGGATGAGCCAGTTAAGAACGTTCAGAGAGAAGTCGAGAGTCTGTTTTCTGCTTTTTTTACTTCTTATTTGAGTTGTTCTTAGGACAGTGATTTAAGCTGCAAGTAAGAGGTCTTTTCCCCAATTGGGGTGATTTTCTTTCCTTAACCTAAAGGATTTTATTCTTTTCTATGACTGCTGCTCCTTGGGGCACCCTAACGATACGGGGAGGAGAGGCCTGCAGGAGCTGGAGATAAGTCAGAAGCTGTCCTGACCCTTTTGGGTCATACATCAGATAGGCAGTGTTCAATGCTATTTCTTTTTCTTTTTTAGGATCTTATTATTTTTTAAATTAAGTTTGTTGGGGT
The DNA here is from genome assembly GCA_004026765.1 of Micronycteris hirsuta. Lineage (NCBI taxonomy): Eukaryota > Metazoa > Chordata > Mammalia > Chiroptera > Phyllostomidae > Micronycteris > Micronycteris hirsuta. The sequence goes on from PVJI01003405.1 coordinate 96,174, forward strand.
AACATTGGTTAATACCATTACATAATTTTTAGGTGTACAAGATTGTAAATCGACATCTCTGTACTGTATTGTGTGCTCCCCACCCAAAATCTAGTTCCTTCCTTTACCGTATAATTGAAGTGCTGTTTCTTTTTGTAAGACAATTAAAGCTGTCAGTGTAGATAACACTGAGTCTTAAATAGCTCTGAATTTTGAAGCCATAGTAAGGGTTATTAGAGGACAGTTATTATTTTGGGATCATCTGTAACCCAGTGTTTTCCTTCCGTCTATTGAGAAGGGGAATGTCTTACAATTTTTAAGTACAAATTAATGTAGAAGGTTGTATAGCCCTTTTGTCATCTAAAGGTGATCGTCAGTTTATTTTTCTCTGCATTTTTTAAACCAAAGACTGACCATGAATCTTGCCATCCCTTCAACCACCAGTGAAAAGAAGCAAGCAAGGAGTAGCACTTGTCCTTGGGGGAAGTACACTACTACATTTATCCAACAGGAAAGTTAGATTTTTCTTCACTCACAAAATAACACATCATATGGCAATCAGAATTCTGGAAGCCCGAAAGCGTCTCCCTTTGGAAGCACAGCCTCTGAATCAGAGGCACAGTGAAGTTAGTCAGAGATTGCATTCGATCCAGTGATTAGTCTGTTCGGGAACTGAAGGAAAGGAAGGCTCCTGGCACTTTCTCTAAAAGTAGAGGATTTGGGGAGAGGCAAGGCGAGTCTTCCGTATGTAAATGGAGAGGAAGAGTGTTGAAAAGATACTCATCAACTTGTGTTCTGAAGGGGTGGGGGTAGCTTGGGAGTTGCCTAGGCCACACAAAGGCATCTCAGAAAACATTGTTTTGTGTCACTCTGCAAAAGTTCAGAATACGTTTAGTGGGAGAAGTGTCTACATTTTTTCTAACCAGACATTAAGCTCCAGAAAAGCAGGGACCATTTCTTATTCTACTGAATCTCTAGTATCCAGCAATGTCTAAAATTTTCTAATAGCCAAACATGTTTGTTCTTTCATTAAATTGGCATTTCTCCTTTATGCAGACATGGAGATATCTGAGTGTAAGTAAGCCTAAGCATCTGTAGATACTATAACTGATTCATAATGACAATCCTGACTTCTGTGAAGTTTGTTATATTTCATTTTTTGTTATATCCATGTAGTCTTAGATAGACTATTTCTAAAATACATTTTATCTGTACAGTCCAGTTTAAAGTATTTTGAAGAGTTTCTGCTTACTAAGTTGGGCTCCTTTTCAAAAGGATGCTAGAACAATCACTTTAACCCCAAATTGGCAGTCTTTTTAACAAATTTTTTATTGTATATATTGTTTATGTTACCTTTTGGTTCCCTTATACAGCCTCCCCCCAGCAGTCACCATCGTCGTCCATGTCCATGAGCCCTTTTTCCTTTTTGCTCAATCCCTCTACCACCAACCTCCCCTCCCCCTCACTAGCTGTCATCCTGCTCTCCATCTATGCGTCTGTCCCCGTTAATTGGCATTGACTTAAATTCAGACATGGTAATAATTCCTTTCTTGTTTGGATCATCTGCCATACTCTTAATTCTTTCTGTCCCATTCTGGACAACTGATCCATAATTTGTAGATTTTGGCCAATTTTGTAGATAACTTTAGTTGTGTTGGTATCTTATGGTGCCACCTACTGACACAAATTGGTAAACATAAGGCTTTAAGCCTACCAGCAGTCAGAGTTGTATGTTAACAAGAAACTTGGTGAATTGTGAATTAATAGTGGCATTCAGAACAGACTGCTTAAAGAACCTTAAGGGGACTCAAAAGAAGAGGGTTTTGCCCTGGCCAGGTAGCTTGGTTGGTTACTGGGTTGTCCCATATGAGAAGGTTATGGGTTTGATCCCCGGTCAGAGCACATGGAAGAATCAAGTGGTGAATACATAAATACGTGGAATGAGTCATTGTTTTTTTCTCCCTCCCCACCCCCAATTCCTCTCTCTATTTGTTTTTAGAGAGAGGGGAAAGGAGGGAGAGAAACATCAATGTGTGGTTGCCTCTCATGCACCCCTCCCCCCTCACTAGGGACCTGGCCTGCAACCCAGGCATATGTCCTGATCGGGAATCAAACTGACAACCCCTTGGATTGCAGGCCAGCACTCGATCCACTGAGCCACACCAGCCAGGGCACCGAATTCTAAATCAGTAAATTAAAAAATTATTTTCTAAAAGAGAAGATCTTTTGACATGGAAGAATGGGTTATAGGCATTCAAAGAGAAAATTAAACTAGATGTTCAGTAAATAGAACAAGCTATTTCCCACAGGAAAAAGTCAAGTCTGGTACTGTAATGAAATGGAAAACAGTAGGAGGAAGTATGGATCAGCAGGTTTTTTTATTTGTGTGTGTTATACATATGCTTGAAATATATACATTATTTTTAGGAGGATTTTCTTTCAAGCCAACATAATATTTTTTTTTAAAGATTTTATTTATTTATTTTTAGAGAGAGGAGAAGGGGGGGAGACAGAGAAGGAGAGAAACAGCAATGTATGGTTGCCACCCACATGGCCCCCACAGGGGACCCGGCCCGCAACCCAGGCATGTGCCCCGACCGGGAATCGAACTGGGACCGTCTGGTTCCCAGCCCGCGCTCAATCCACTGAGCCACACCAGCCAGGGTTCAAGCCAACATAATATTTTAGATACCATGCTTTAGAGTAAAAAGGCTGTGGGCAGCTTTTTTTTTTTTTTTTTAAGATTTTTATTTATTTTTTATTTTTAGAGAGAAGGGAAGGGAGGGAGACAGAGAGGGAGAGAAACAGCAATGTATGGTTGCTCCCCACATGGCCCTCACTGGGGACCTGGCCTGCAACCCAGGCATGTGCCCTGACTGGGAATCGAACTGGGACCCTTTGGTTCCCAGCCTATGCTCAATCCACTGAGCTACACCAGCCAGGGCTATGAGAAGCTTTTTTAACTTAGAATACATATAAAAGTTTTAAGTGGCTATGCAAGAATAAAGAAGTTTTGCTGTGAGATTAGTTGGGACTGTTTTATGAACTAGCTTTCTAGGTGAGTATATCAGAAGATTTCCTTGTGTATTGAAGATGGATAGGCATAGCATTTAAATAAGCAGTGCACACTATTAGAGTCATCTATGATGTCCCTGCTTTTCTTACCATCCACATATTCATCTAACCAACAAGAGTATGCCCTTACGTTCTTTTTATTTTTATTTTTTTATATTTTAGCAGCGTCACCCTTTATACTAGAAAGCTGGCGGGCACTATGGGGAAAAAACAAAACAAGAAGAAGGTGGAGGAGGTGCTAGAAGAGGAGGAAGAGGAATATGTGGTGGAAAAAGTCCTTGACCGTCGAGTGGTAAAGGGCAAAGTGGAGTACCTCCTCAAGTGGAAGGGGTTCTCAGAGTAAGTTCACTGACCTGGGGAAATCCATTCATTTAGTCACCAGCTATCTCTTAGGAATCTAGTAATGTGCCAGGGCTAGGGTGCTCCGATGGCTACAGTGTGATTCAGGCCTGGCCTTCATGGCATATAGTCTAACTATGAAAATGATCTATATGTATAAAGTGCTGTAACATAAAACAGTGATTTCGGAGGAGCAGTTTTGCGTGTGGCTTTAGACTGATCCAAATTTGCAAAGAGAATGTAATTTTCCTTTGAAAGAGGCAACTTTTTAAACTTTAAGTTTGTATGGAAAAGCTCCCCCATCCCACCAAGAGGTTTGAACTTTGCCCAGTGTTTGGCCTTGAGCAAAACCTAGTCACTCATTGTCAGTTTTTTCCAAGGACACTAGTTTTTGTCCTTTTGTGCATCTCCTTTGTATGAGTATACTAACTTTGAGTGGAAAGTGACTCACCGTGCCCTCTCATTTCAGTGAGGACAACACGTGGGAGCCAGAAGAGAACTTGGATTGCCCCGACCTCATTGCTGAGTTTCTACAGTCACAGAAAACAGCACATGAGACAGATAAATCAGAAGGAGGCAAGCGCAAAGCCGACTCTGATTCTGAAGATAAAGGAGAGGAGAGCAAACCAAAGAAGAAGAAAGAAGAGGTAAGGGTAGGAGTAAGAATTGTTACTAACCAGAATTTTTACTGCTGTCAAAGAGGCTGAAAGCAGATAATTTTAGCACTTTTGTTCTACTGCTTTAAAAGAAAAACACATTTTCGTTTTTTTAAATTTATTTTTAGAGAGAGAATAAGAGAGGGAGAGAAACATTGATCAATTGTGCCCCTAACTGGGGACCTAGCCTGAAACCCAGGGCATGTGCCCTGACTGGGAATCATCTGGGGACCTTTTGATTTGTGGAATGATGCCCAACCCACTGAGCCACACCAGTCCGGGCTCTCCTGCTTTTTAAATATCAGCAGTCATCTCTCAGTCCTTCTGGAATCTTAGATAGGCTAATATTTACAAAGGTTTTGGGGGCTCATTATTCTCAAAAGGCCATGTAATGTACGTTTATTTTATCTGAAGGTTCAAGAACAATTCATTCCTGTTAGTAGATTATTTTCATTGTTTCAGTCATTACAGGTTTGAGGTAGCCATTTTAATTTATTCTCAGTACCTTAAAGTCAGTTGTCTTTTGAGGGTTAAGAAACGTTTGTGAACATTTCGTTTGCTTGAGATGTATGTCCCTTTTTACATGTGGGGACACCTCAAGCACTTCAGACCTTGATGGGGTAATCATTCAACGATTGTAATAGGCCTGTGACCATGATATTGGTGAGATATTGGCAAAAAGAGTCTGAATGCATGGATCAGAGAAACAGGAGTAATTTCAGTCATTAGTCCCACATCGTTAAAATTGTTCAATTCCTCTGTTTTTGCAGTCAGAAAAGCCACGGGGCTTTGCCCGGGGTTTGGAGCCGGAGAGGATCATTGGAGCTACAGACTCCAGTGGAGAACTCATGTTCCTGATGAAATGGTGAGTCTGCCAGTAGCTGTGTGTGGTTGTTGTTTTCTTCTCCCATTTGTTCCATGCCAGAGAAAAGAGCTGGACCTTCGAAATTCCAGTCACTCAAGTGTGAAATCTTTAAGATGGCATAGTCCTTCGATAGTGACCCTCGGCCTGACTGCCAACCTGGACTCATGATTTACAGGTAGGGGCCCTTAGGATTTTCAGATCTTTGGCCATTTTTTTAGGAGGTGGGAGAAAATCTAGAATGGAGAGGGTATGGGGAGGAATCACATTTCACTGTGCTAGGTGAAAGGAAAAAATGTGAAATGTGATTGAATTACCCTCCCCTTCTACCACCTCCTTAATAAAGATTGGGCTGGCCCAGGCTCAGAAATTCTGTTAAGTTCTCTGGGTTAGGAAAGAATTTCTGTAGCTCTTGCTTTGTTCCTTAATCATTAAGATTCTTTCTAATTTGTGCAGATTCAACAATTCCAGAATCAGCCAGCAGGGGGCAGCAAGACCTCTTTCTTATATACTGAGCATAGAGCAAGCCTACTTTTTTCTCTGTTAAATACAAACACCAATGATAGTAATACCCCATCAAACAGCTTAATGGAAACAGTTGTCTTGAGAATCTTTAGAACTGTAATTAAGCCAAAACTTTATATAATCTCCCTACTCTGTCCAAAAGGAAGGCTTTTTTTGCTTATTGAAAATTCTTGTACTTTTTCCTCCTCGAGTAGATCTCAGTTATTGTTGTTAAAATATAAATTAGGAGTGAACAGTTCTAAGCCTTTGCTTATGAAGGCAGCATTGTAGGTGCTCTGTCCTTTAGCGAGTCTAGAACCTTCTCTGAAATTCACATCTGTACTAGTTCCTCTTTTTTAGAATGTGGCCAAAGGGGCCTAACTTAAACACCAGAGAAAGCCTGTGTTACCACTAGCTAAACCTCTCTCTTCATCCTATGCACTCCCTAGATGTTTACTGAATCTGACCTTTTAGCTCATTTGTTGCTACCTTGTAGAAGAAGAGGTTTTGTTTTAAGGTGCTGCGTTTTGAGGGGAAAGAATTGATTCCAGGAGTTATGCAGTCCAACTAGAATATACTTTCTCTGTCTGCATTTGACCAGTTTAAGTTATAGTAGTATCTCTGTATTGCTTAAGATTATACTTCTTTGGTTGACTTACTGCTGTGTGTAAGGATTATAGCTGAATATAACTGTACAGGTTAAGAGTGATGTTGATTATAAAACCAAGCTCATTTTGAAGTTATTTTCCTGGGGAGTAGAGATACTTGTCCATTTCCAAAAATAGCAAATATTCCTATGCAGTAAAATGACTGAACTTACCTCTGAGTGTGTTACTGAATTGCCAACAAGGGGCAGCCTGCTTCAGGTTCCCATATTGTTATTCGCCTTTCCCTTCCCTTCTCTTGAGTCAGTTGTCCAGAAATATACCGTAGCAGCTTACTCTTTGGTTTACCTGTTGCTGGTTTTCTGGAGCCTTGGAGTGATGCCTTGTTAGAGATCCTCTCATATATCTGCTGCCTGCCCTGTATTACTGCTTCTACCTAGGACATTCCCAGTGACCTGAAGATAGAGCCTAGTCCTTTGTCCCTAGTAGTATGGATATGGTTTTCGAATTTTGAGAACATTTTATAATTTAGAAGAGTACAGAGAATTGCATAATAGTCCATTCATTTTCTGCCAACCATGTTGAAGCATCATTTCAAAGCACCTGGGAGTTGCGGCATATCTCTGTGAGCATGGCATCTGGTAATGTTAAATAGTATTGTGAATCAGCAAGAAAGTGTCCACCTGCGTTGGCTCTGGCCAGTGTCACATCAGTATTCAGTGTTACCCAACATATCCAACATGATAGGGGAAAGCTATTACAAAGCCAAGCTCTCTCCACGGGCTCTTAAGCAGCTGGCATTTGTCTTTTGAAAGAGTGTGGTAGTCTCTATTCTTCCCTCAGAACACGAGTCTTTCTTTCTTTCTTTCTTTTTTTTCGGCCTTTCCCAGAGTTGGCAAAAACTGTGTGATAGAGTTTGATCACCTGCCTTTCGAGAAAGATAACCCAGAGGAGGGTTTTAACAGATCTACAAGGATGTCACTTAACTAAAACCTGACAGTAAATGCTGCTTGGGCCGTGTTAGCACCCTTCCTTAGCTTATGCTTCTGGAATTAATATTGTTAAAGCTCTATCTCTTGGATGATCCAAGTTGGGAGACCACTAGCACCTGGGCTCAAAGTCTCTCTGTGCTTTGTTCTGCAGGAAAAACTCTGATGAGGCTGATCTGGTCCCAGCCAAGGAAGCCAATGTCAAGTGCCCCCAGGTTGTCATATCCTTCTATGAGGAAAGGCTGACGTGGCATTCCTACCCCTCGGAGGATGATGACAAAAAAGATGACAAGAATTAACTCTCCTGAGTACCAGCCCCTGTCACATCTGACTGGGTTCAAGTGGGGAGGGGAAGGAGTTCTACTTGTCTGGACACCATAGAGGTGGCTTGAGAAGATGTCCTTTGAAGAGACAGTATAGTTTCTGTGCCCTACAGCAGCCCAAGTGCTTTAAAGCCGTTCCATGCTGTGTAGTTTGCACACCCATCCGAGTGGAAGGGAAGGAGGATAAGTGTTTCAAGGCAACCCATTCTGCACTGTGCCGAGAAAAGCAAAGGGCCTTCTATGAAGGACAAAACTTGCAGAATGGGTGTGTGGGAGAGCAGAAAGATACTGTAGATCTTCAAAGAGCATCTCCACAACCCACAGCCTTCTTCCCAATAGTGTTAACTGCATTTTTACAGCGTAGCATGTGTGTAGTTTTTGACTATTACTGGTGTATTATTTGGGGGTGGGAGGGGTGGGGTGGGAAGGAAGGGAGATGGGTAGGATTGTTTTTGTTAAAATTTGGGGCCATGTTGGGGAAATGGTGAAACAATGGATAGAACAAACAATGATTTGGTTCTGTGTCCAGAATATTTTATCTTTTCAAAAAATGTCATTGCCAATCAATTGAGGACTGTAAGAGACTGTTTAAAAGCTGTGAATGCCTGAAACTTACAAGCCAAGGTGTTCCCTGCCTGAACTAATGCTCTTCCCAACAAAGGACTAAGCCAGTTGATAAGTTACCAAAGCTGCCATTTTAGGGATGGAAACTGGTTGAGAAGGGAAAGTTTTATTGGAGCATATACATAGACAGATCATTCTGTCTTAGAGGTGCTAATTCTTGAAATTGACAAGAAGACCCTTTCTTTTCCAATTATGATGCTATAAATAATAGCTTATCCATCCAAGTTACTGGCTGAGGTATTTGGGGAGGGGAAGAGAGTGACATAGGAGACGTGAGCATTAAGAGAAGGGCCCATGCTCTTAGGGTAGAAAACTCTGGGAGCCTCTCTGTTTTTCGAACTTTGGACTCTGAAACTATTGATGGCAGGGTTCAGTCACTGACAGCACAAGTTAACTGAATCACTTCAAGAGTTGGATTATTTCAACAGCCCTGGTCTCAGGAGAAGATTAAACTTTCATACTGGGGCAGTGGTTCACTTTAAAAACACACACAAAAAAAACTTTTTTAATCCTAAGAATTAACTAATACCCAAAATGCTGTCTTGGCTCATGAGATCCATCAATTCTTGACATCATCCAGACCTGCATCTAGAACTTCACAGTAAAATTTTTAGGCATGTGTTAGGTTTCTGTGAAAACTTTGTTTAAATGTAAACTTCATACCACACTGTCAGTTTTTTTGTCTTAATAAAACTATATAGATTTATAATCCTTGATTTGTCTGAAGTCTTGTCAGAAACCCTCCTTGCCTTTTATTGCCTTACAGGTTCACTGTTGGAAACAACTTCCACACTTGGATGGTTTTATTTCTTGAACACTAGAGGCTTGAGAATCTGGCACCTGGCCTGAATCTTTGAGTGGTCTCACCACATTAATTGAGTAAATATTTATTTAGCATTTATATTGATGCAGAGACTGTAAATATTGTCATACCATTCTGTCTTCATATTACTCAAAGGTATTTTGTTTAGCGTTCTGTGACCTGGTAGCACCTCCAAACTATATGTTTGGAAACATGAGGTTTTGAGTTAGGTTTAGATCCTGGCTTATATATTTCATAGATTTGTGTGACCTTAGCTAAAGTCAGCTTCCCAGAATTTTCAGGATTTGGCTTTGGATTTGATACTGAATTAAAATGTCATCTATTTCCTTAATGTCGCTTTCTGCCTATAATTCTAGAACCAAAATGGGACTAGACTCTGGTTATTTGTAAAAACGGAAGGTGGGATTTGCACTGAGATCAAATCAGTGTAACAATTCAGATCTCTTTCGTACAAATCATTTGTTTTACGTAAACTGATATAGTGGTACTTTATTTCAAAAGTCTCCTAGGAGTTTGGGGAGACATAAATACAATGGAGCTGGAAGGCTTTTTCTGTGCAGAGGTCCGAGTGTCCTTGTAACTGGCAGCGGCGGAGCAGTCAGTAGCTCGATGGAAGAGTGGGGTGAGGTGGGCAGTGGTGCTCTGGTTCTGTTCTGCATCATAAGATGCACTGAAAGTAGCCTTCAGCCTTGGTATGTGTCCAGAATGTGCTGCTCTTCAGCTATAGCCTTAATCTTTGGAACCTACTTCATTGTCATTTTTGGATTCCTGAACTCTTACAAGACCAGATCATTCTCTCCAGGGAAGACACTGAAATTGATAATACATACAATGGAAATTGAAGTAGAGATATTCACAATTTTATCTGTAAAAGTCAATTTTTCACATTTCCGCGTTCAAGTTTTTGTTTTTAATTTATTGATTTGAGAGAGAGCTCAACTTGCCATTCCACCCCTTCATGCATTCATTGGTTGATTCTTGTGTGTGCCCTGGCTGGGAATCGGACCCGCAGCCTTGGAGTGTATCGGGACAATGCTGTAACCAGCTGAGCTACCCTAATCAGTCAGGGCTAGATTCAAAGTTTAACAATAAATTTTTCTCACGTGATTATTGAAGCCACAAATGGGTGCAGAAATGTTAGAAATGAAAAATGCACGTATGCTTAAGAAATCTCAAGTCCCTTTCATAAAACGTGGAGAGCATTTCTTTAGGTGGTGCAAAACGTGTTTGTTGGATGGCTTCAGTGAAATTGCATCATCACAGACCTCTTGCCCAGGAGTTCAAGAGGAGATAGGTTATAGCCATAGTAACTATTACAAAAGAAAGAGCTTACTAATATGGTGACAGCCTCATTATTGGCAGTGTCTTACACTGGCAGAGCCAGTCAGAAAAAGAAAAAAAAAAACACCTTTCTCCTCCACTGTCTTCAGTTGAGTTTCAAGTTGGTACAGTAAATGACCAGTATAATGCCCACAGGAGTACTCTGGCATTATTATTTCTGCTTTTCAGTGTCGTGGAAGTTTTGACTACCAGTTTTAACTAATTTTTAATTGTTAAGTGTTTAAGTATTTACTTTCAAATATAATCTTGTATGCCAGCACTCATTCACATGCAACTCAGTTTGATTTTAACCCGTGGCCATTTGGTGTTTGGCCTTGTGTGCTCAGCACATTTTTATAGTCTGTGGCCTGTGGCATTGGGAGTCTGTGTTACAAAGTAATCACTCCCCTCATACAGAAAGGGAAAATGATAGAGGAAATTGCTATTCCAAAATGATTTGGTAGTGTGCTGGCTTTGGCAGCCCATTTACAAAATAATTTGGTGAAACTGGAATTCTGAAATGCAAATTTTCTGCAATGGCTCCAGATCCTGAATTATATGTGGAGCTGGGTTCTGTATGAGATCAAATTAATCTGATCAGGTTATCTAATTGGTATTAGTAGTACTTTGATCTGCAAGTTGGATCTTTTTATGGGGATCTTCTCATTTTAAAATTTAGACCTGACAGGACTGAATCAAGTCCAGACTCAGTGTTTTCCCTCCTCTAGAGTTTGAAATACTAGTATCACTACCAGGCCAGCATTCAGCTTAGTAAAGGAAGGAGTCTTGGCTTCACCAGAGGCGTTCTGGTGTGTGGACAAGGAAGTTTGATAGAGGAGCTTAAAAGATCCCCAGACAGCCATCATTCTCTGGTCTGGATGTACATTACCCTTGGTTTGAACATCCAGCATTGAGGTTTTCTCCAAAAGTTACTGCTTTCCTAGCCAAAGTGTTCAAGTTGCTCATCTCTTTTATGAATGACTTTTAATTGACCTTGGCCTTGAGAGCTTCCTGCTAAATATTGAAAACAAATGAAATTGAAATGAAACCATCTGCAGAAATGAAAGCATAGTTGACCCTGCTCTGTGGGAGCAAGTAGAACAGGACAGTTAGTTGACCCTTGAACAACACGGGTTGGGGCACTGACACCCCTCCCCCATGCAGTTGAAATCCACATGTAACCTGGCTACTGAAAAACAGGTCAGTAACCTACTATTGACTGAAAGCCTTACCAGTAACACTAACAGTTGGTTAACACGTATTTTTATGTACTATGTGTTACATACTATATTCTTAAAGAAAAAAATGTTTTTTAATCATGAAAAAAATATTAGTTTTTTGTGTGGGTTTTTTTTTTTGTTTTGATTTTTTAGTTTATTTATTTATTTATTTATTTATTTGGTTTTCCTCCCGCCCCTACAGTATTTATTTTTAAAAACCCACATATGTGGGCCTGTGTGATTCAAATACTTGTTCAAGGGTCAACTGTAATCTGTTTCTAAGGCTTTTTTTCCCCCTTAGGCCATTGAGGTGGCAGAGCTTCAAGGTAAGGTTGAAACATTAAGTTAAAATATGTGCTGACAATTTGGTTCTATAGTTTTTCTTTATTTTAAATAGGTTGTGTTAAAATATTCAGTAGAAGGTCTGGGTCTGCACTGTGACCTTGTTGGTTTGCTTGGTGGTGACAGTACCAAAGCCACTCTCTACCCCACGTGGATTTTTCAGTCCTAGTTGACTTTGACCAGTCCTGCCCTGTTTAGTTTGCATAGCTGGGGTCAAGCTGGGCAGCTTTGGGGCCTGGCTCTGGGACAGGGCGGAACACCAACTCTGGTCTTCTTCCACATCTCCCCATGTGAACTGAACCAGGTTTTGTTTCCTTGGTTGAAATAGCACCTGGAAGGAAGTAACAAATACTGTGCAGCCTGTCTCTTCCAGTCTGTAGTTAAAGTTAGACTGGAAAAGAACTGACCTTTAAGACTATCACTGGTATTTTTGTGTACTCAAAAAGGGAGACGAGTTTCTATCCAACTGGTTTTGAAAACACACCTCTTTAGCAAGGTCCCATACTCTCCTCAGGAGACAGCTTGTGCGCTGGATTCTGTTTCTCAACTAATTCAAGCAGATGTGAACTCTCTAAGAATCCCTGGACAGAACAAGGACTAAAAACTCAAATCAGGCATTAAGGTCCCGTGTATTCCCCAGAGTCCCTGCATGCCCCACGATGAAGTCAGAACTAGAGGCAAGGAGGATCATGTGAGAAGAAAGGTACTGTTCTTAGTACACTGACAGAATGTCAGGTCAGGGTCTCTGGGTCCTCATTCACGTCCCGGGTGAATCCGTGACAGGAAAACAAGGCTTAACCACTTACAATAATCAAGCACGTGGGTTTTGCTAGAGAATTTCTACACTTGGCTGGGAAAACAACTTCCAGAGAGACACCAGTCTGGTACCTACATTTGTATATAGATAGCATTAATTAAGGAAATTAGGTTAAGGAATTTAACTTCTGGTTGGATGTGCCTTGAAACTACTTACTCGAGATCTGAGCTTCTAAGCTGTTGCTCTAGGTCAGTGCCTACTGGATGTGGTGTAGGAGACTAGGAGGTGGTGGGGCTGTTATTTTGCTTGCAAGACACTTGTTTTTCCAGCTATTTGCAAAAGAAACCTGTAGAGCAGCAAGGCCTGATGTAACCTGGGGTTGTAAAAGCAGGGATTAGGGCACCCTGAAGAAGACAGGTTCTTTGGAAAGTACCTGCCAGATCTGGTTGACTAGTTTCTGTTTAGCTTTCCCTAGTAAGGGCAGGGAGTCGAGCATGGAGGCCAGGTCTTACAGACACTGGCTGTAGATCACTATAGCGCTCTCCCCTCCCCCTTCATTGGTGAGGTCTGTGCAGGGCAGATGTTGAAACAATGGGTCTTTTTCCATCTTCTCACATGAATTAAGATGTATGGAAAATTGATTTGAATGATGCCCAGGACTGCTGAAGTCAAAACAAAGCAAACCTTCTACCCCCACCCTCACAGGTCATGCTTAAGTTTGGTCCTTAGTTAAGGATCAAAGCCTGTTCGTCTCCTTGCCAACCCTACAATCTCTTCTCACTTCCTGTCTTGGGTGTAACAGCTCTTTCGCAGACCTTACTTGAGTCCTCATATGTCCCTGCCAGAAAAAACCTTGAAGCTGAACACCAACTCCACCTGCCAGCAGCAAAAGAGGTCAGCCCCACAGCAGTGCTGACCAACTTGGCTCAGAGCCCCAGCTAATCATCAGTGTGATCTTAGACACAACTGTATGTCTCTCCATAAGGGGACATGGGGGAGGGGCGTGGCAAAAACACTTAATAGTAGAGGCAACACTAGCAAAGGGAGTGAGGGAGGGTTTTCTGCTTGAAAAATCTTTACATCTTAAGCTAAAAAAAGTTGCAAAACAAGACAAAATTTATAGCCTAATACTATACAAAACAGACCAAAGTACACACACAGTTCTAGAAAGGATACAAAAACATTACTCTGAATTTTGTCAGTTTACTCATTTTATATATATTTGTTTTTTACCAGCATGAATTAATTTTTCAAACTTTATAGTTTTTTTTTTTCCTTTAAGAGTCTTGGTTTTATCTGACTGACAAATACTACTTAATTCCTAATTAGGGAAGAGCCTGTTTATATGACCAAATCTTTCCAACTAGAGTTGAGGGGAAAGCCATTATAAACTGAAACAAATTTAAGAAGTCAATGTTATTACCGGAATTTTATTCCATTCCTTAGGATAAACTCGCAGTATCACTGAAGGATGAGGCCGAGCCAGGTCACACAGTGGTACAGGGGAACTCAAGATCACAGCTTCTGGTCATAAACCTTGTCCATGCATCTGACTGCCCGTGAGCCAGCATTACCCAGGCATTTGCTACCTACCTCAGGATGGGCATGTGGCAGTTCCAGAAACCACCCAGTACCTTGCCACGTTCAGCATTTCAAAGGCTTGGTACTGTCACATGTTTTGGAGGGAGAACAGATTCTAGTCACCTCAGCTGGGTTTTTCTGGTGCCTCAAAACCTGGAGTTGAGCTTCCTGTTTCTCAAGTCCTGTGGCCTTCCTCTGTTCAACAGAAGCACCTGGCATGTGCTGGTCCTGTTGATTCTCAGGTTTTCACCATCCCAGTTGTCCGCGCCACTACATTCTAGTGTTCTGCAACACTTAGGCAGGTGCGGCCACTAGAAGAGCAACAGCACAGCTGAGATAAGTGCAGTCTGTTACAGGTGGACAGGGAATATGGAGCTGGGCCCAGTGACACCAACTCCCCCTAGCCTACCCTATAGGAAAGGCCAAAGGAGTGTGAACCCTTCCTGAGAGGACTAACCTGGCAAACCCTGTAAAGAGGTACAGAACGCCTGCTTGGAAGGCTTCCTAACACAGTATTTACGACAAAAATTTTGTCCTAGTTACTCGTCAGCCTCTCCCTTTCCCATGTGAGCTCTGCCTTAGCCACACAATCGCCAACCCTCGTGAGGCCTATTCACTAAGTTCAAGATAGGGAAAAACTGCACTTGAGAATGAATCATCCATTTTATTTTATTTTGTCATGTGTTCACAACCTCTTCTCTCTCTCCTCTCCCCTCCCTGGCAGGTCACAGATAAATTAAAAATAAAATCTACAAGGAAAATAATTTATAAAAGCACTTCCCAGGCTCCTACTGCTCAGTTAATGTGTTGCCCACCCCACTCCAAATGGGGAGAATCGGCACTTCCCCCACTCAACACATTCCTGTCATTCCAAACAGGTGGGGGGCAGCAGTAGCAAACATTTAAAAAACTGGTCCTGGAACCATGTGGCCACCTTGGCACTTCCCTCTCTGCCTCCCCCAGGCAGTCCTCCAGGAGCCCTCGCTGAGCTGGGGGCGCTGAGAAGCTGTCTGTAGCCAAGAGCCTGGGGTGGAGGAAGGTGCTCTCAACCGCCATTACATGCACTTCTCATTCTCCTAGGAAGACACCCAAAAAAGAAAGCAGACGGAGACCTCGGGACGGAGGAGAAAAATCCCAAATGTTCACACAGTTACACGGAGTCTTTATGGCAAAGAGAACATTTAGCAGCTTTGAATATTGGGGTATCTCCTTTTTACTCAACACAAGCATTCTAGACCCTATAAGTGAAACAGGGCTCAAGCCCTTAAAAAAAAAAGAAAGCGCAGGAAACTCTAAGAGGACTAGTTGGTTGTTGCTGGGTTTTATAGTTTGTCTTCTCCAGTGACAAGCCCAGTTGTTGGTGGCAGGCCTGAGGGGTCACTCCCCAGTATTGTGCTAAATACTGTCTGGCTTCTCCACATCATCCCCCTGCCTCAAAACAGCCCCCAGGAGGCTGCAGGCCCATCCCTGGGGGCACTGCCAGCACCCCAGCTGCAGAAGAGCTCTGGGCAGCTAGTGAGGGGCCAGGAAGAGAACAGCATTTGCATGCAGGTTCTGATGGAGTTGTGGGAGCCTCAGCTCAGGGCTGACTGGGCACCAAGGGAGATGGAGTGGCAGGGCAGTGAGTGGCATGCTTGGTGTTGGGGCTCCTGCAACACAGGGCCTTGTGATCCTCTCTTGTTCCACCCTTTAACCCTAACCCTCCAAGCAAGCTAGTATTGGGTCCCAGTGGCTCCCTGCCATTGAAGCATTCAAGGAGATATCTAAGAGCCTCCCCTTCAGGGATGCCAAAGTGCGGGAGCAGAAAGAGTTCACAAAGCCCCTCCCAGAACCCACCCTGTCTGTTCCACCCTCCCCTGGGGTGAAGTGGGGTTTACTCACACCGATGACCCAGTCCCACCTAAACCCTGCCGCCTGGAATCCTGGTCAGATTCAATCCTAACCTGCACTTTTTTCTTCAAGCTTTAATTTTTTTGGTTTCTTTCCTTCCTTTCTTCCTGGAATGAGACTTTCTGCTAGTTTCGTCTCCTTTCACAAGTCCCTTCCTTCCCCTTGTCAGCCTCCATCAATTCCTTCACCACCCTGCCCCTTCCCTCAAGTGAAAGGGGGATGAGTGAGGACCCTGTCCACCCAAACAGTCTGGCTACTTCCACTCTCCCCAGTGGGGGAAGCTGAGCCAGACAGCACCTGTGCCTGCCTCTTCCACTGACCGACAGTCATCCAATCTGAGAAGATCCATTGGATAAGAAGGCATTCAAGTCCCCCTGCTGTAGGTCCAGGTCCAGGCCCAGCCCTTCTCCAGTTTCAATCTTGGTGAGCATCAACCCCCCCTTCCACCCCAGGCTCACTTTCTCCGGTCCTTTGGCTTCCTCTCCTGTCGCCGGGCCTGCTGGTCAGCCAGGGTGCGGGGAATGAGGAGGACACTGCCATCCCCGGCGTACTGGAGAGCATACTGACTGGGTGAGTAAGGTCGCCCATTCTCATCTCGCAGCCGCCCAAACACCTCCTGGTACAGGCTCTGGACCTTCTGCTTCATCTGCCGCAGGGACCGGAGGAACTCCACCTTCTCCCGCAGCAGTCGGGCTTTATCGCGCTGCAGGTCCTCCACATCCCGCTCCAGGTTCAGGATGGTGTCCAGCTTGCGCTTGCGGCAGTTCTGTGCTGCCATCTTGTTCTTGCCCCGGCGCCGGATGTCCCGGATGAGGCTCAGCTGGGCTTCGCTGAGCTGGTATTTGGACAGCAGCTCGTTGAATTCCTCCACAGGCAGGTTGATGATCTTGTCATTGGTGAAAGGGATCTTCATGGCTCGGGCTCGATGCTCATCCCGGCTCATCTGCTTGTCTAGGAAGTCGGCCTGCTTCTCCTTGCTGCCCTTCTTGAGGGTGCTGGGTGTTGGCAGGTCAGCAGAGTCGAGGGCACTGGGCGCCATGTTGTACGTGTGGTTGTGGCCCACATGCTCCAAGTAGGGCAGGCAGGAGAGCTGAGACGGATCCTGATAGCTCATGCGGCAGAACTTGGAATACTCAGGCTGGTAGCCCACAGCGCCCTCTGCCTCTTCTAGATCCAGAGTTTCAGAGTCAGAGCTGTAGCCAACAGCACCTTCCTCGGAAAAGGAGGAAGAGGCTGAGGATGAAGCAGAGGAGGAGGAAGAGGAGGAAGAGGAGGAGGAAGAACTGCCTTCAGAGCTGCTCAGAGAGGAAGGGCTATGGCTGGAGTCCAAGGAGAGGCCTGAGTCAGAGTCAAATTCCTCTTCAAGCTGGGAGGCCTGTACAGAGTTAAAGCCTTCCTCAATGGCCAGGTCCATCAGGCTGATCTCATCCAGCATGGCTTCATCTAACAGACCCCCAAGTGGGTCAGGCAGGTCGGGGCCTACGGTGTCATTGGCTGTGCCATTGAGCTGGGGCGGAAAGAAGAGACCTGCCAGGTTGGTAGAGCCAAAGGTGGAGTTGAGGCTGGTGGAATTGCTGGGGACCAGCGGGAGCAAAGTGGAGCTGCTGGCCACGGGCAGGCTCTCCACCTCGGGGCTGAAGATCGAGAAGTCCTGGCTGCAGCCTCCCAGAGACGCCTGATGCAGGCTGACATTCTGATTGATGGGAGTGTTGGGGGCAAGGCTGTAGTTGGTGCTCAGTGGGTCTCCAGGAGGGGCATTGTACAGGATCTCACTGGTGGACGTGTTCACTTCCATGGCCTGGGAGGGAAGAAGAGTGTCACCTTTCACTCAGTGCAGACTCCCTCCCCAGGCGAGGCTGGGGACTAACACGAGCAGGCACCCGGCACAGACACAACCACATGGGTGTGAAGACCACAGCACCAGCTCCTGGCCCATCGATCCACTAGGCCTGGCAGAGATGGGTTCCTCCCCATGTACTCCATCTCAGTGCTGGACTGACCAGCTCATATCTGGCCATACTCTTCCTCATCTTGGAAGGAGACTTAAGAAAACACCTAACGATGACTACTGTTTCACTGCAAAACCAGCACAGTAAAAAGACCAAGCCTTGGAGTGCGAACACCTGGCACACCACATGCTCTACGACCACGGGCATTTCTCTCAACCTCTCTAAGCTTCCGTTTCCACCCCTGTGAGATGACAAGGGGCTGACCAGATGACTGCGAGGGCCAAGTGAGATGGCGGCGGCTGTAACGCGCTGCCCGGACGTCAGCTTCTACTCACCCCAACCCTCGGGAGCACCCAGCCAAGTGATGATCTGCTTGAAGGAAGAGAAGGCATGCCTCAGAGGCAGGCCCACTCCAAAGGGCTCAAGCCCTGGGGTTTCCACCCAAACCCCACTCTTGACTCCACCTACTGTCCCAAGGAGACACCTAGACAGTTACCTCTCAGTGTCCCCACTTTCCTATGGATTAGAGAGAGATGGTAGGCTTTCTCTTCCCACAGGGGAAAGCAACCAAGTGCTGAGACACCACAAAAAGTCCAATAGGTTTGTGCCCTGTTCTGACAGTCCTACCTGCATTTCCATGATGGACATGAGATCTTGCCACTGCTGTTCCAAATCAAATGGTGACTCTGTCCCCGTCAGGAGAGGAGACAAGAGGTTGTTTTGAAGACCTGGGGGCTCACTCTCACTAGGCACTGCTTCTGTTAAGCTGGAAATGTCTGCTGGAAACTAGGGCAAAACACAGAGGCTTTAACAGAGAAAGAAGGAAAAACCAGCTTCTGCTTTCCTCCCAAAGACTGCCACCTGAGGTTCTGTTTCTTCCTTCCTCTGATTTCACCCCCAGCAGCCAGGATGAGTCGGCCCCCAGGCACCCACGGAGGAACACCGTGTGCAGGCTGCCCTGCTGGCTTGGGGGCTCTTCCTGGAGTCCTGCTCACCTCAGCATTCTCCCCAAAGGGGCAGGTGGCCTCCAGCAGCCTAAGGCACTCTTCCAGGGACAGGGCTGTCTGGTCCTCCCCACCAGGCACCTGTGGCAACAGCAACTGTAAGTCTGACTCATCTGGGCTTCAGCTGCCTGCAGGCTTGAAGCCTCTCCCTCAGCTTTCCCAAGGGGCTGCTGACGGAGGACCTGCGTAGTTGCAAGTCTACACTCTCCCTCTACTCTTGGGCTAACGACTAACCCCAAGACCCCGACTCCAGGGGAGAACAGAGGGAGGGTGGAAGAGCCCTGACCCAGGTAGGATCTGCTAGGTACTTTGCCTCTTCTGGGCTGTTTGTTACCAAGGCCTGGCCCCTCTGCTTCCGTTCTGCTGGTCCACTCCTCCTTTCTCAGTCCACTCACTGTGACTGACTTGGAGACCCCAACCCAAAATATACATCCAGGTCCCTCCCACAGACACAACTGCCTTCTCTAAGAAGTTTCTGGAACTGAGCAGAGGCGAGAGTACCTGGGCAGGGAAGCTCTCCCCAGTTTCTCCATCCACTAGCAGGTTTCGTGCCAGAACTTCTGCGCCCTCGCCTGTCCAGGAGTCCTCCTGCTCCGTTCCATCTTGCAGTTCCTTATCCACATCCTGCTCTTTCTGGCGATGACTATAGTCAAAAACCTCACGCCCAGCCCCCAGGTCAATATCCTGTCGCCAAAGGATGTCAATCAGATCTATGTCCTGAAAGACAGACCGCCATGACTTTAACTCGCGGGTCCAGCGCCCCCCCCCACCCTGCCTCTCAGAGGTCCTAGCATCACTCCCATTGTTCCTTCCCAGACTCTACTCCCCGCCACTCCGTGCCAGCAAGGCTTCATCCATCCACTTCCAGACACCAGCTTCCAAAAACCCAGGAGGCGTGTGGGCTCAGGATCTGAACCAGAAACAGCCCAGCCAAAAGGCAAGGCCACCTCCTCTGAGGAGGAAAGGGCAAGTTCAGACAATCATTTGGGGAATGGGAATCCCTTCAAACATGGTTTGTAGGAAGGTGGCCACAGCAAGCAAGGGTGAATTGTCATGCAGAATTGCTTTGTGGTGGCCAGGCTTGCATCAGCCTGTGGTGCCATTTCATTTGCATAAAGGGGTGGGGTGGGCTAGAGGAAAATCCCTGCATTTGCAACCACCTGATGCGACCAAAGACACTGACAGGCTGTCTCCAGCCGTTCAGAAAGTCATTCCCCCTTCCCCAGATGAGGCAGGAGTGAGGCTGAACACCCACAACTCTTAAAGCCCAGGCTCACCTCAAGATCCATCCCTGCCAGAACCCCCCCTCTCAGCTGATCCTAGCAAGCTGCTGATCCCAGGAGAGCTTCAAGCAGTCAGCTGATTCTCACTGGGCACCCCACCCCTGCCAAGGCCCGCTCCGCGGTGCCCCCTTCCACCAGCGCTCACTCCCTCACCACACCCCAGGGCTCACCGACTCGCCGTCAGTCAGTCCGCTCCAGGACACAGCCCCCATCACCACTTGGCCGCAACTGCTGCCTCAGATACCAAAACACCTCCCTTCTGCCCTGGTGGCTCTTAAAGTTCCTGCACCAACTGCCACCCCCATTGCCACCGGCATAGCACCCCACTAAATAAGAACTATTCGGGCTTTTCGACACATGCCACCCCCTACGGCTAAAGAAATACTACACTGTCCCCTTCCATTCAGAGACTAAAAAGCCGGCACTTTTCAGAAGGCAGTATCCTTACATTAGACCCACCTCCCCTTAGCCCTGACCAGGTATCCTTTCCCCCACCATAACCCTCCCTGATCCTGAGACCTCCCACCACGTGTACCTCTCCCTTTGGTCTCCCCACATACACCAACCTGCACAGAAGCCCTGGACCCAGGAGCAGAGGGGGGCTGGGCCACCCGGTGACCAGCCAGCAAAGAGTTAAGGGGCCTGCTCCCTTTGGCAGGGCCCCCACCAGTGTGAGAGCTGCGGTCCAGGCGGGTCATGGTCTCCAAGATGAGCCCTGGGGCAGCCGGTGCGGGGAAGCCGGACAGGGGGCTGCAAGGAGCTCTTGGCTTGCAGGGAGCACACCAGGCTGGAAGGGTGGCCCCGAGCTAGCTCCGAGGGGCCTGAGGAGGTGCCCCGCCCGTACTGCTGCCTGGGCGGCCCAGCCCAGCCCTCTTCCTCCATCCTTGAGTAGCCCCCTCCCACCTCACAACCCCAGTTCCACTCAGGCACCCGGCAGCCCCCACCCTGAGCTCACCGCAGAGGCTGCAGTGAGATGGGACTCCCACCCCATGCTCCGTGCTCAGCCTGCAGAGGAAAGCAAGCTCCTCCTGGGCCTATCCTCCCACTCCTCCCTCTTCCCCCCTCCCCACGCCCCCCAAACTTGTTACCTAGGCTGCAGCAAGGAGCCAATCCCCTCCCCCTCCCACCCCGCAGGTCACTGCTGAGGCTGCAGAGAACCAATCCCCTCCCCCAGGTCAGCAGCTGGGCTGCGGAAAGAGCCAATCCCCTCCCACTGTCGTTACCTAGGATGCGACGAGAGCCAATCTCCTCCCCTAAGTCTCCGCTGGAGATGCGGAAAGAGCCAATCCCCTCCTACCGCCTGTTACCTAGCTGCAGCCTGTAGCCAATCTCTGCACCAGGGCAGCTGGAGAAGCTGCCGCAAGGAACCAGCCCATCTCTGAGCCGCCTCCGTCTCCTCAAGGAGACGCACCCAGGGGCGGGCAGCCCCACCCAGCCCAGTCAGCCAGCGGGGGTGGCGCAGTGAGAGAGCCCTGGGGGGAAGGGGTGCCACGCTCCCTCCAGGAGCATCCAGCTTCCCCAACCCACTCAGGACTGGGCAGACACTCCTCCTGAAGCTTCTGCGGGAACTGAAGTTGTTCCCTGGAAGTGGAAGGAGTTTCTTTTCCCGTTCCTCACAAGGGCTGTGGCCAGTTGTCCTCCAGCCCGAGGATCAAACGCCAGGCTGGGCAGGAACCCAGTGCACCCGGACCCACTCAGCCAGGGGCTTTGTCGCCCTGCAACAGGCCAGACCAGAGGAAGGGAAAACGCCACTTGCACATGTGTAGCAATGTCACAGTGCTGACCAGGCCCAGCCCCACGCAAGAGGAGGAAGACGTGAGCCTGAAGGCCAGCTTTGAGGTAGGCCGGTGTTCCGAAACGCCAAGGGCTCGGCCACAAACACCCCTCACTGTCTTTACCCTCACTTTGTCTCACAGCATCGCTGCCTGACCCCCGGCCCCCATCTCCAAGAGCAGGAAAGAAGTCCCCGACAAAAGTCAGATCGCGGTTCTGACTCCCTGCCTCACTGCTGCTCCCCCAGAGCCTAAGGTCAGGTCAGGGGCAGTCCGTTCCCCCGGTCACAGACCGCTCCTTGCCTGGCAAGAGCTGTACACCGGCCACCTCCTCTGGGCAGAGTGCCAGCCTCGAGGGGAATCCTGTCCCTGACAAGGGTCTGGATGATGGCTATCCACCGAACAGGCCTGGCAGCACGGGAGCGCTGCCACCCAGGGAAATACCGGCTCCAGTGACGCCTGTCACATGCTCTAGACCTGGGTATTTTTATCCATGAGTTGCTGAGGAAATGTTGTTCTGGACACATAATAGTCCTCCCTTCCCCCATGCCCAGCCTGGGCCCCTAATGCTGACCCTCCACCAGCCCCCAAAGGGAGCAGGGAAGGCCTGGTGTCAGGGAAAACGTAACCTTCATGAAGGCCAAGAAATGGAGGAAAGCAGGGTCAAAGTCCACCCCATGCACGTTACAACCCAAATGTGCCACCCCAGAAGGGCTCCTAGCAGGAAACAGAATGGAGCTACCCTACAGGGTTCCCGAGAGCAAGTCCAGTCACACCCACCCCCGGGGGAGCGACAGTGCAGCAGGAGGACCAAACGGGAGGCTGGGAGGCCTACTTCTTCAGACCACTGTGCCCAGACTGGAGTCCATCTGAAGGGAAAGGACAGAGGGAGCAGAGACAGGCCCACGTTCGCAGCGGCAGTGTAAGAATCTAAGGAAAGACGTGCTCCCATGCTCAGACCATTCCAGTCTCTCTCAAAGTAGATCAGCAGGAGCCAGCTGAGCAGCGGAACCCTTGCACTACTGACATTTGGGGACTGTCCTGTGCTTTTTAGGAAGTTTAGCAGCATCCCTGGCCTCTCCCCACTAGATGCCAACAGCACTTCCTCTAGTTGTAACAACCAAAACTGTCTCTAGACATTGCCACATGTCCCCTGGGGAGCCAAATCCTCCCGGCTTAGGACCTCTGGCCCAGAGGAAGCCATTTGCTTTGACAGTCATTAACATTCAAAGAACTGAGCTCAGAAACAGGCTCAAGTGCAAAACACCTGAAGGCAAAACCTGGTCTGACTGGTGGGCAGAAAAAGGCAAGTTCAGCATCTGCGACACTTTTTACATCCCCTCTCCCCACCCCTAACCCCCAAGACTCAGTTCCGGGGAGCCCAACCCACTGCAAACCGGTCTTCTCTTTCCCTAATGGCCAGGAGGCTGCAGTGGGGCATTCTTTAAAGCTCCTTGGGGCTGAGAGGCAAGCCAGGACCAAACACGAGAGTTCAAAGCCATCTTATTATCACGTTGGTAGGGTAGGGGCAGCAGTAGCCATTCATATCGTCAAAGGCAACTGCATCGCTTTCTGCCCAGAACAGTGTGTCAGCCACATGTCAGGAGCTAACGATCTGACAGCTCCAAGCAAGCTGACTCAGGCCGCAGAACACAGTTCCTCTTCTAGCGCCCAGGCCTCACCTTCCTACTCCCTGCAGTGGGCCTTAGCAAAGATGGAGCCTTGATCCTCACTGGACTGAAAATAACTATCTAAATCTACCCCTTGGCTCAGGCCCAGGACAGTACTTATCAGGACCTTAAAACAACGAGACTAACCACAAAGAAGAACTTCAGGATATGTATGGGTTTGGATGTGGGGAGAAGCAGAAGGCAAGAGTCCACAAAGTATTTGTGTCTTAGCAACAGATACACACCGGCCAGAGCCCATCACAACGTGCCTCCCTCCCCCATCCCAGGCCTCCAGAAGTCATGTTGAAATCTAAGCAGTAAACACACTGGCATGTTCTAAGAACCTCCCACTGCCCTGACCGTACATTCAGAGGTGGGTCAATGGTTCAACACAGGAAATGCTTCCAGCCCCCGATCCTGGGCAGACAATTCAGCCCACTTCTACCCAAGAACAACGTCTGAGACACTGCCCCCCACACCAGAGCCTCTCCGGTTCCTTACAGGGGTCAGCACTGTGACCACCACAGTTCTTCAGGACCAGCCCACCCACATGCCCAACCGGACCCCTCCCGCCCCCCCTCCATGTGGCCACTAACCTCTTTGGTTAAGTCTCCACTGACTGGAGGGGCTACAGCCCCCAAATCCTCCAAATCTTCACTGAATCCCTGCTCCGTTTCGCTTTCTCGCACCCCGTTGTCTGGGCCTGTCACATCTTGGAGGCCACTGGAACTCTCGAGGGCAAGGCCTGAGCTGGGCTGGCTGCCAGAGACAGACCCCTCCGGATCCCGGTGGACCAGCCAGGCGTTCACCTCAGTGGTCGGCACCTGGAACCTGTCCAAGGCCCTCACCTGACTGAGAAGCCGCCGGGCGGTGAAGTAATTGTCCAGGTCTATGCTCTTGGGGTGGATACCATAGCCATCCAAGGTATTCCTCAGGTTGTGGAACTGGGTCTGAGTATAGGCGGAACTGGGCCCCAGGATGATCTCCCGGAGCGGGGGGAGCTGTGAGGTCAGGTAAGTATCCACGTCCACCCGCACCCCAATCAAACTCAGCAGAATGGTGAACTGGAGGAGTCCTTCCGTTAAGTATTTCTTCAGAGAAAGCATTGCTGAAGAACCACAATGTTTATGCTTTTTGGTTTTTAAATCTTCCAAAAGACAAATCAAGGCCACTGTTCTGCTGCTCCAGCCAGCAAGTCACCCCCTCGGTGCCGAACCCTGTACCCCACCGCGGCAGACGCGGGGGCGGAGCTCCCCGATGGCCTCGGAGGGACGCACACCCCGTAGAGCCAAGGCCGCACTCCAGACCACATTCACTTTTCCCTTCTCGACACCTCACCTCTGAGAGTACAACCGTTCCTAACCCAGTCCAGGCCCTCAGGGCCCACGTGACTTACTTTCTCCACAGTCCACATACAGTCACTTCCTCACTCACATCAGTCGTCCTCTTCCTTAGATTCCACTGCAGGCTGTTCTCAGGAACAGCTGACGGGTTTTTGTTTTGTTTTGTTTTTCCTTCTCTCTCCTAAGGTTTATTTTCTTTGGCTGGAGGTACAGGCCTTTTGTCTTGGGTCAGAGTGTCCCGCCTCCTCCACACTTACCAGGGGGGTTTCCAGAGAAACCTGAAATGAGAATCCCAAGAGCAACAGGATAAGGTTCCAGAATTTTCACACCATGATCAAGGCAGAAGGTAGGAAATATGTTATAAAGCCACTTTTACAGGATTGAAAAAACAGGTCAATTCTACTCCCCGAAAAGCAAAAACCTTTTATAGAAGAAACAACTACGAAAAGAAGTACTGCTCACGAAGGATCAAAGGATCCTGTTTCTGTAGATTAAATTTGCAATGCCTTAACACGCGGCTTGTTGTGCACAAGCAGACGCTGCCCTGGGCATCCAAAATATTTCACATGCTGTCGGATTTACCAAGCCTCCTCCCCTCTATCCCACACACCACTACCCAGCTTCTATTTTTAGCATGAGAAGTCCATTTCCTATCTTAAAGGACAGTTGGTTGTCCATCTCTCAGGAGAAAACTACCTACAAGTTCTGTCCCTTCCCAGTTCTGTAGGGGAGGAAGAGGTAATTAATGGATGAGTGTGTAAAAGGCCATATTTCGTTCAGGCCACCACCTCACTGAGAAGGATAATGCCTTTTGTTTTCTCGGCTTTGAAATCTGACTTCCCTTTCCCATCAGTCTCACAATTAAAAAAAAAAAATGCGAGAGGGGGTATTCGAAGAAGAATATAGGAGAGGGAGTTGAGCCAGGATTATTTGGTCCAGCATTTGAATAGGCAGGTTTTATTTTCATTCACGTGACCTTCTGAGCCAAAACAGAAGGATATGGCAAAGTTCTCAACCCAGACAGCCAAGTGGGGAGGGAACAAATCTGCCTGTCTTTCAGTTTCTGGTCTCTACTTTTGAGTTTCAATTAATCTTTTAAAGCAAGACACAGCTCTCTTCACTGTGGCGACCCACCTACCAAATTCATCCTAAGGGATAATGGGATCTACACCTACCTAT
This sequence comes from Micronycteris hirsuta, assembly GCA_004026765.1. NCBI lineage: Eukaryota > Metazoa > Chordata > Mammalia > Chiroptera > Phyllostomidae > Micronycteris > Micronycteris hirsuta. The sequence goes on from PVJI01003405.1 coordinate 122,263, forward strand.
TTACACACACACACACACACACACGCGCGCGCGCGCTCACTTGGTTAGAGTAAACACAATTGCGACCCAGAGTTTCGGCTTACACTGCCCTCCCGTAATTTATTACTATCAAAAGCCAATTAAATTCGAGAAACGCACAAAGTCCCTTAAAGATCAAGTTAAGGCCAGAAGCCTCTGGTCTAAGCCCGGTCCCACCCCGTCCCGGATACCGGAGTCCGTCTGAGACCAAGTCGCCATGCCCGCTCTCGGGTCCTCGGCTTCCAGCCTTCTGGGGCAGCAACGAACAAGTGCTACTTCCCTGGCCTTGACCCACCCTTACGGCCAAACCCCATCCCGCCCTGCGCTATGGCCCCACCCCGCGCCCAAGCCCGGGCCTACCACCACGCCTTCTCGCGCTCTCAGCCCTCCCCAGTCCAACCCACCCGGGAGCCCGCCGTCTCCTCGGACTCGCGGCCCCTCCCCGACAGGCCCAGGGCCCGGCCCCGACGCGAACCTCGCTCGGCCGCCGGCTCCCGCCTCCTGCCCCTCAGCTCCACCCCGCCGCCCTTCAGCCCCTAACCCTCGGCCCCGCGACGCTGCGCGCCTCCCGTCCGGGAAAGGACTGTGTCGGATACCCGCTGCTGAGCTCGGCGTCCGCCGCTGCCGCCACAGCAGGTCCTCAAACTGAGTCCCGGCCTTGCCGCCGCCGGCCGGCCTAGAGCTCCCGAGCCTCCGCTTCCCTCCCCGCCCCCTCCTCCCACCTCACTCGGAAGCCCACCCTCTGCGGCCAACACGTTTCTCCAATCAACGAACTGAGACCGTGGCCGTCGCCGGATATCACTTTGATTGACAACAGAAAGAGCCCAATGGCTGAGTGTGCCTCCTCCTCCTTTTCTCGATTTCCCAAGACGGGCATGATCCACGGCCCAATGGGCGCGTAGACCCGCCCCACAGCGTGGGCCCACCAATAAGTGGGGCGAAGGCACTATCGCCCCCGACATCCTGGCCCCCTCCGCCATGCGTCGGCCGCTGGAGATATCACAAGCTGGGCGCGGAGCAAAGCGTGCAGGCTGAGCGCTTCTAGTGCATTCTGCGGATGGAGAATAAAGGCCTAGGGCCGGGGATGGGAGGCGGTAACGCCCCCGGAATACGGGATTACTCCTTTGAGGGTTCCCACAGTGACTTGCAAAAGTCCAGTGAGACCGGGGTGGGGGGGGCGGGTCTAGGCAGAGTACAGAGCATGTGTTTCGCGAGGTAGCGACGGTCGTGCCGCCATCTTGGGTGCTGGCATCGGAAACAGCTGTGCTAGCTTCCGGGCCTGGAGGAACGCCCCTCTCCAGTCTGGGATGAGTGCATCCCTGTCCGAAGCAGGGGTTAACAACGCGGGAACGGCCCTGGGAACGGGTTGCTACGGCTCTGGTGGGACGCTGCTAGTGTGAGGGATGTGGCATAATTAGCGATTTTTGCTATGATAAAAACACCCGAAGAGCTCCGCCTCCTCTCCCTGGTCTTCCCCGCCCAACCTCCCACGAGTTTAGCCTTTCAGGAGCTTTTTTCAGTTTCTGGTGTTCTCCAATCTCGTCTAGCCATCATCCTTGTGATTTTCAAACATTTGTTTATCCCCAGCAACACTTGGGGGGCTTGTTAAACCTGCAAATTGTGAGGCCCCAATCTAGAGATTCTAATTCACTTACCCTGCGGTGGCAACCTGATAACCTGCCTGCTTATTAAATGACTTGGGTAAATTTTATGCAGCTTAGTCCCAAATCCACATTTAGGCGATCGCTGAGTGGGGCTTGTAGTGCGTTGTTCCCAACGGACAAAAAGGCTTCAGCTCAAATTCTTGGCTCAGGAAGACCCTGGTAACCTACCGGTCCTTGTACAACTAGGAGGCGGCCAATTGATAACTTGTTAAACAAGAGTACAGAGTCCATATCACGTATTCGGAGAGTTAGAAGGCTTAATTTGGCCTGTTTTGCAAATTACAAACCACTTTCAACACATAGAAATACACCAGCATCTGTTCACTGAGTCCTCAGAAAACTACCCAGCTAGTTACCCATTTAAAACACTGATTCAAAGAGTACATGTTTTAGTTGTTCCTTTTCCTACTTGTTTCCTGTACATGCAAGAATATAAACAAACTCTATGTGGACTAGAATTTTGTCCAGTAACTGTTGAGTCTTCAAAACCTAGAACAGTGCCTGGAACTTGGTAGACAATAAATACTGAATAATTGAAGGAGAACTCAAGCAGGCAGGCCTGTGATTTCTGTTGAAAGCAGAAGTTAAGCCCGGCTGGTGTAGCTCAGTGGATTGAGCGCGGGCTGGGAACCAGAGGGTCCCGGTTCGATTCCCAGTTGGGGCACATGCCTGGGTTGCAGGCCAGGTCCCCAATGAGGACCATGTGAGAGGCAACCATACATTGCTCTTTCTCCCTCCCTTCTCCTCTCTCTGAAAATAAATAAATAAAATCTTTAAAAAAAAAAA